>JAUEJK010267844.1:0-10035 GCA_032274865.1 Eryngium alpinum
CCTAATACACATCTGAAACCCTAATCTACAGGTATATAAAGAGGATTAATCTTCATAATCAGGTACGCTGTTTTAACGCCACTTGAGAGATTTTATTATTATTCAGATCACTTATTCTTGCACCCGAGAGTTTCCGGTGGGACAAGCCCCTACCGGATTTGCAGGTTTTTCGGCGGACATCGAAGGAGTCGGGAGAACGATTTTAAAGCTTCTGGAACATCAGGTAACCTTAAATTTCGTCAAATTATTTTGATCCGTAACATTTTTTAATAAATATCTACTTAAATAGTCAATGTGTCACTTATTGTGCCAAGATGAAGTGAAGACTTGGCTTGCAATCCAAGTATGTTTGCAGTCCCAGAGTTGATTTCTACATGGAGACAAGACTGCAACAGAAAGAAGGATCAAGTTAACTAGAGGAGACAAGGAAAGGGACAACTAGCTATTTTAGCATGAAGATAAAACTGCTTTTGCAGAAACTACCAAACAACTGAAGATTTGGGATCACTCAAAGCTGGAAGGACCACAAGTTTAGAGTTCCTTTTGTGGGCTGCCATCAAGAAGACAAAGGTTTACTATATTTGTAAAGGTTGCAGTTTCGCAACTTTAGTGTTTCTTTTCTAGTTTACGCAGAATTTTAAATAAGTAGTTGTCTAGGTTTCATTTCCTTGTATATTATTTTTCCGGAGCTTTGAAAGTTCATCTTGTAACTACAATTGCCTCATTGCAGCACCAACTTTGTTTTTGTGAAAAATCCTATTTGTGAATGGGGCAAATACGTCACTGCAGATCATCAGTATATAATTATATTGTTTGATAAATTGTTTCCATTTCTTGTTATTCTCTTTACAGTCTTCAAAATAATTATATATTTATACACACACTTCAAACTAGATAATCTAGAATCAGGACTGCAACTTGACACTGCAAACTGCAAAAATTTGTCAAGTTCAATCCAACCCCCCTTCTGCAAATTGAACTCAGAAATAACAAATGACAATTAACCACGAAAAAACTGTGGAATCTAATGCAGAAAATAACCATGAACAAATTATGGGATCAATACCATAATTTACAAATTGGCCATAATAGTGGATCTAAAAAACCTATATAAACAGAATATACAATTCTAGCACTATGCATATGGTTGGCTTTAATTACGACATGGACGAATTAATTAAACACAAGGCTTTTGATGCCAATTATTCGTTCATTGGATCTTTAGGGCTTTGTATTTAACAAGTTTAATTATGAAGATTCTGAAAAGATTAATACTTCAATCTGCGATCTTCTAATGTATTCGTTACTTCCTTGAACAAGGTGGACTTCGAGACTCCAAGGTTTCCTCCTCAAAAGCAACCCTTCAAATTCTCTATCTCTTCTGAAAACTGATTTCTGATTTTTCTGAGAAAAACTGAATTCTGAACGTAGCGTTTTGTACTTTGAGAATAATGAGTATTTATAGGCTATATTAGGGATCAAGGTGAAATTAGAAAAGGCATCCTAATAGCAACTTAGGTCTAGCCCACTATTATTAAATTTTAATTCGCTCCACTAAAGAATTAATATTTGCACTACCTTTCTAATTCCAATAATTTAATTAATTAATTTGGCTCTTTTATTATTTACTTATTAAATTCCCCAAGTTTAAGATATTGCATGTCCATTGATTAAATTAAATTACTGACAATTAATTTAATCAATATCCTTTTTATCCTTGATTATCCACTCAACTTCATAATTATAATAGAATAAATATGCCTGCAAGCTTTGCGTAATTATCCTTATGAGCTCTCAAGAGGACATCTTCAACCCGAACATCTTTCAGGACGCGGACTCCTTCTATAGTTAATATCCCACCATGTATATAATGCCATTAGTAACACATAAAGATTTGATTCATCACGATGAGGAATCACGTCCTACAATGAGTCAAAGCACGTACACAATACACATATGTAAATTACTATATCCGGATTAAGAACCTAAACATTAATAATAACATAGAATCTTAGTTCAACATAAAAGAAGAATTCTAACATTAATCATGTTCAATATACTTAAAGTATACTAGTATCATTCTATAGCCAAGATAGATTAATCTTGAATAATACTACAGATGTACCAGTGGTTTGTCCAACACCACTTAGGCTGTGAACCCTTCTTGTATTATATAAGGAAACTAACAATTTAATTTTGTGTGTCCCATTTGACACTAGATTATTTACATCATATAATATCAGACAAATAAATAAATGATTCTCTATCAAAATGGTTGGAAATAAAATATACTTCAAATGAATAATTTAGTATACCCTAACAATAAGTGTCTCAAAAAGAAGGATTGAATGGTATGAGCAGATAGGAAAGACCAGACATAGCCTGTTATTCAAGAGATTACATGGCTGGTCTTCTTTCGACTAGATAATAAAGATAATGCTTGAACGTCACTTCTTATTTCCGTAGGTGAACTAATCAGGTCAACACTCAAGTAATTGGGCTAATACATTTAGCTTCATAATGACTCGAGATGGCCATAAAGTGTTCCCCCTAGGCTGGAATGCCTAGCAAATGAGCAAAGGTTTGCTTTGAATATTGAAATACCTAACCAGAGGCTGAGCAAACTAGTGAAAGACATTAGCTAGTTCCACCAGCCCTTCAGCCTAATAAAAATGATGACTAGAACAAGCCGCCACTCACATGCAGTAAATGGCCTAGTGAAAATGGGGGAGTATGATTATAAACAATTAAAATAAGGCTAAGGTAAATTACAAATGGTAGCTAACTTCAGCTTAGGCATATTAAAAAGGGCTGAAAAAGCCTAAAGATGTGCCATCAATAGATGTAAAAAATTATTCAAAGCTGGAAAAGTCGAGCATAAAATTACTTGACCTTATCAAGTTAGCAAATTAAAGTATGTCAGACACGACGGCTCAGCCATACTTGGGGACATGTTGAGGATATGGGTATTAGCCAGCAGCCTATTCGATTACTTGATAGCACTAGGTTTAATATAGATCAACCCATCAACACATGGTCTGACATAGATCAGCTCATCAGCATCAGGTCTATCTCAGCCCATTTGTACCATGTCTCATATGGATCAGGCGATCGGCCCATCAGTCTATTGAATTGCCTGATAGCACCAGGTCTATCATGGATGCTTTAATATGAGTTATCCCATTAGCCTATTGTGTAGCCTTATGACATAATATATATTATAGATCAGCCACTAAATAATCTGGTGATACCAGGCCATATGGGTCATCCCCTAGAATACATAAAAGAGATAGGTGAAGTCTTACCGTGCTCGAGTGGTCCAGCCCATTTAGGCCAGACCTTCTAGAAGACTGGTACATTTATCCACGTGATAATTATCAACACACCATATACATAATCCTAACCTAACGGAGAGTGTATCTAGGTGGTTATAACAGTGTAAGACTTATCATGACGAGTTGAGGCTTATCTTCAGAGGCTGATAACTCCACCCTTTCTCCTATAAATGATTAAGTAGAAAAAAATTATTATTCATTCTCAACATTTTATACACACACCATACAGATTCTATGCGATTACCGTTTATTTTACAAGCTTACTTATTCTCACGCTCGAGGTGAATCAGGAAAAAAATCTCTTGCATTCATTCTCTTTTACAAGTAAGTTCGAGGCTTATATCCGACGAAATCAGGCTTCAACATTCTTCTATACCAAATTATTTAATTAACAAACATATAACATGTTATTAATCATCGATAATAAGAATCAAGCTAAAAATTAAAATGCTTAGATTTTATAAAGATATTTATAAGAGGATGGAATCATCTGGATGATGGTATAGTGCATTTAGAATTTCGTTTAATATATTTATCTAATAAAAAATAATTTAAATTTAAACATTAAATTTAATACACAAAATATAATTTTTAAAGACGTTCATCAGCGGTGACGGTTGCAAGGAATCTACTGGGGGCACTAGACCCCACAAGAATCAAGTATTATTATAATAGCTGTGAAAATAAAAAATAATATTTGACATAGTGATAATGCTAGAGCCTTTTCATATCATAATCTCAGGTTGAATCACTATTACTTATTGTCTTTTTAATATTTATTATTTTTTATTTAAAATATTCATGTAACATATTTTCAAAAATCCTTGAACCTATATTAGTTTGATCGGCCCCACCCACTTGGTGGGCTTGCTCCGCCTCTACTCATTAGTCATCACTAATAAATTATAAGGAACAATGAAAAAGGCTCAATTGAATTTAGTTCTATCAACAAAAAAGAAACAAATAAAAGAATCCAATTAGACAAAAAGAATACCTATATAGTGACTGCCGAAATGTCATGAAAAGTGAAATTTCTTATTAAACTGGATCATAAACATTTTCTGTCTACATGATAGTAATATAAAATGAACATGTATATTTTTTCCAAATACAACATTTAAATGTTAAAATCGGATATGCAGAAATATTTCGATCCAACAATACTTGTGGTCTGGTCCAGAAAAGTTTGAAAAAAGTCCGGTCCGGTCCAATTTCAAAAAATATTGAATCAGCCCATTTAGAAAAGTCCAATCTCACTAAAGCCCGGTCAAGGAGTCGCATACCGAACTTTTTGGACATGTTTAGTTAAAATAATTCCTAACTTAGTTTCTAGAAAAGATAGAAAAAAATTTAAATATTAAAATATAATAATTAAAAAAATAGAATTCTCAAAAAATAGAAAATTTATATTTATAATAAATAAGAAGATATTTATGGGCACAATCATCCACTATTTCTGATTGTTGCTTGGAATTTGTTGTCATTTTTGTTTAGCTTATATACAATGGCGCTATTGTAGAAGTCATAACAGTAACAATTTAAAGAGTTTCATTGTGCATATCCTTTTGTATGGTTTGTATAATGACTAATGCATAACAACTAATTATATGCAAGGGGTGTTTGGCCCCACACTTTTAAAAATTATAAGCGGTAGGTTTTTTTAAAAAAAATATTAAATATGATACATTTTTTAAATTCATAATTTTGTATATTACTGCTAAAAAATGTAACCGTCGATATAACTGTATATATATGAACTTTTTATCTCTATTCATAACAAAATCATTACAGGACCCTAAGTTCTTTACATCTCCACATTAACTTCCTCAAATAAAATCAATGTCTGACTTTATTTAAGCACCATATTTATTTTAACTTTTAAATTTGTTATGAGCAAAGTCAAACACTCCGATCGCAAAATTAATAGAAAGTAAAGTATAAATTAATGAAAATAATGTATGTGAGATTATATTAGATATTTTATTTGAGACAATCTAATGTGTCATAGTGTAAGTGGATGATGAAGATTTTTAAAATTTTATTATGCCACAAATGAGTTCCAATTTTTATGGAATAGAAACATGACACCTAGGATTATCTCAGATAACTTATCTGAGATAATCTCAGTTAGAGTTTTATCTAAATTAAAATGAATTTATACAATAAATTTATCCAAAGTATATATTTTAAAAATTGAAATTAACAATTATGTTTATTTGAAACTACAAGATAACAGAAAGTAATATTATCAATCAGGATATTTAAATTAACAAAAACTATGAGATAATATATGTATTTGTAAGGAAAAACATTATTGCATCCTATGATATAAAAATCTAAAAGAGATGTTTTCTCTGAAAAAGAAAAAGGAAATCTGAAAAATATATGTATATAAAAGGGTTTATTGACTAATAGTCGCATAAAACACTGTTAACCTAAAAATACACGTTATCTACTTCAAACTTAGAGAAAATATCTTTTACTAACCAAAACTATATAGAATAAATTAATACCACTTTAAATTATATGACATAAAATAATTCTTTTAAACAACAATGAAGAAATCGACAACGCTCATGTAGATGTTTACAAAAAATTTAGGGACATTTCTTAATTTAAATTAGTAAAAAATAAAAGTTTGTCCAAAAGATAAAATTCTAAACATAGATACAGAAAGAAAAAGCAGTTTACAGAATATATAAATTAAAAGATAAATAGTTATAGCTGAGTGAATAACATAAACTCCGATAGGAAACAACATTAACATTATAGGAACAAATAACTTATTCTATGAAAAAACTATTATACTTACAACTTATTCGATGAAAAACTCAATTTTGAAGGTCAATAACAAAAATCATTTTTAATGAGAAATTAAGAGAAATTTTGCAGTTTAGATTACATAGAAAACAAGGTAAAGAAGTTAGTAGTATAAATCAGATTTCCGAAAAACTCAGCTTGTGTAAGAAGTTTGTATCAAAATAAACGTACGGGTATGCATATAGTATGTACAGTTGTATTATAAATTAACGCCAATACAACATTATTAAGTACGAAAAAGACTTCTAAGGACTTTAAATTGTATTGGAAGAATGAAAATAACTAAGGGGTAAAAATGATAATAGAAGATAAGATGGACTCAGAAATTAGTATATTAATAAATAGATTAAAAGTTTATTATCTTTAGGGCATAATTAATTCAAATTATTTAACGAGTTAGTTTATATTTGAACTGATAATATAATATATATTAGATTCATTTTATATATGATTTATTTGATAAATAATTAAATTGAATTATAAGAAAATTGATATTTACTTATTTTAGTCTACAAAATTATATATATATATATATATATATATAATGTAATATAAATCATATATGAATTCGAAATTAACGATCAGATTTATTTTATATATCTTTGATTTAAACAAGTACTATTAATTTATATATTTTATATTTCAAATATTTTTTAATAAATATTATAATGTTATTTTGTACACCCCAATTCGGGTGTCCCCAGCTCGGGCCCATCCTACAAATCCGAATCGGTGTGTCATTGCTATCTCTAATTAATAAATAAATTCTAAAATAAATATCTGCAACTTATTGGCACAACGGATTCCTCGGTTATTCACTATTAGTATTTTTCTAATCACATGAAATATAATTTTATAAAAGAAAACGATCAAACCTAGAGGTTGAATGAGTGCTCAGGTGATGCACGTGAATGAAGCAGTATGCATTATTAGTACATTTCATGAGAAAATAATATCCAAATCG
Organism: Eryngium alpinum; assembly: GCA_032274865.1. NCBI lineage: Eukaryota > Viridiplantae > Streptophyta > Magnoliopsida > Apiales > Apiaceae > Eryngium > Eryngium alpinum. The sequence continues at coordinate 7,120 of JAUEJK010267844.1, forward strand.
TAATCATAAAAATAGCACACTAGCGATTAGAATCACTTTTCCTTATTACCCCAAAATAAACTTGTCAGTCTTTGTTTTATAACCTTTTATAGTTACCATGCTACAACAATAGGAGGTTTATACAAAATAAAAGTCTGCTTTCTTTTACTGCACAAGAATTTGTTTTGCTTTTACTAGAAATAATAATATAGTAAAGACAAAAAAATAGCACCACACACTATATTGTTTGACTAATTATTTCTATTAGCAGATTTTATGAAAAAAATAATATTCTTTCTGTGTTTACAATACTAATAACTTATAACTTATAATATTTATTTTTCTATTTTTAAAATCTAGTTAACATAAAATTAATTTATATATTTTTTATTTATAGACATATATGACTAATATAGAAATGCAACCACAACAATAGAGACACTACCTTTTTCATCATTTCTCGTGGTACCGGTTGTCCCCCAACCAGGTACAAGACATAACTGTCGACCTCTATATTATAGTTTATATTTTTTTGCTTGTTTAGTGACAGTTGTAATCACTATATTCTATGTTCTTGAATTTCGTTCTTTCGACAATGTATCATATTACGTTTTTGGTGAAGGAACATTTCACTATCTTTCAATATAAAATTTATTAGCGCAAGTCACTTGTTCTCAAATAATTTATTATAAGATTCATGCATGTACTAATAATATTTTTGTTAATAATAATATAATAAAGATGATTAATATATTTAAAATTATATTGTACTATATTTGTACTATGTTTGTACTATTTTTGTACAATTATTACTATATATATATATATATCAAAATTAATGAAATAAGTTTGCACAATATAGTTTTATTATTATTTTATGATTGAAAAAATGTTACAATCTTATGTTATGAATTTTAGGTCAGATTTTGATAATTGATGTTTATAAAAAATAAATAAATAGATATAACTCAGGTTGAGATGTTACAAATTATATAAATACCATATCCATCACCATATCAATTGGCAATGACATATTCTAGTGGCAGATGTTATACACGTTTATGTTAAGGTTTGGATATATCTTGCAATGTTATTGGTAATATCTATGATAATTATCATTATCAGGTTGTTATTTCATTCTTTCTGCCATATTAATTATTATATCTGAAAGAAAGGTTGTTTTAACTATAATTTTATACTTGGTGTTGTGAAAGCAGATGACGCAATATCGTTTCACATAACTTATTTTCTATTGGTAATCACATCCAAAATATTTATGTTTAAATCGGTAACCCAAATATAATTTTCATAGTGTGATAGGAGTTAGAATGTAAAAATAGTTATTTCATCTGTCAATCATACGCAACCAACATTAAGTAAGTAACATATCTCACACATATAGATATAATATGTATATTTATATTGTTAAGAATGAAACAATGTCTTCTGAGATTGTAGAAGGGGGTTGAATACAATTTCAGTGATTTTTTAAACTTTAAAACTTCTAAAGAAAATCTTTCAAGGTGTAAACTTAACATGCAAGAATATCAAGACAATCACATAATGTAAATGCAATGATACACAAAAGTTATTCAACAATATTTGGGTAAATATTATTGAAGATTTTCCTCTCTCAAGGCAACAAAGTAACCTCACCAAATTAATGGTGCTTCGAAGTTCTACACTCCTAGATACAAGATTTCTCTTAATCTAAGAATATAAAAGATAACTTACAAATGAAAACAGGAAACAATACTAATACAACTCCCATTCTAAAAATGGAAAAACAACAAAGTAAACTTTTGACTATCCACTTCCAAATCTGGAAACTATCACTGGCAGTGGAACGCATAATCAGCTTTGACATGTGCCTTTCTGAACTTGGTGATCTTTAAACTAGATTTGCTTCTTGTCATTTTCTTCCAGTCTTTGGAACTCAGCAATTAGATTAATTTTTTTTATCTCCAAGTTAACTTGTGCAGTCAACTGTCACTTTCATCTGCAAGCTTTTAGCAGAAAGCAAACTTTGGAAGTATATGGCAGTGCTTCGAGTATATAATCTGAATTCTATCCACTGTTAACTCTTTCCTTTATCCACTTCCGATAGCTATCCAAGAGCACTGACTTTGTATGGACTAACTATCTCCTGCTAATATAAAAGTGAAGCGATCCACTGCCTATACAAGTTTTATTACTATCGGTACTTACAACACTTACTCTATCCACTTCCAATACATTTATTCTATACAATGGCAGTGGATCGAATACTGAGAATTTATTTTCTATATCTATATTATGTACAAGTGTAGAACTATGATGGTAGTGTTTAAACTATAACATACATCAGGGTTTAGGCATCATCATCATTTATTTTTCTAACAATCTCCCCTATTTATGCTTTGAAGATCAAGGCATAAATTTATGTTTAATGATGATGTTAAAACCCAATAACAGATAAATGAATGTCTATTTTTTTTTGAAAAGTAAAATCTTTTGTAAGGTAAAGACTGTACAAAATTATAAGTTTATATTCAGAAGCTTACTAATCATTGGTGTCTTTGCCTTTAGGAACAAAAAAGTCTCTAAGACTTAGATTTTTCCATTGCCTCCTTAGTCTTTCTTCTTCAGTTATATTCTCTCCACCAAGACCAATGTCACTCCATTCAGTGAATTCCTTAAGAACTGGAACTTCACCTTCTTTCACAGACTTAGGAGGAGGATTGTACCAGCTAGTTCCAAGTCCAGCCCTTTTGGGCCATTCTTGAACTTCAATGACTTTGTGAGGTGGTCTTCGTTCCTGCTGTCTGTTAATACATTGCTGAAGAATCTCCCTGAGCATCCTGAATTTGAATGTCTTCAATGGTTCAATGATTTTGAACACATCTTCAAATTCTACATTTGTGAGCAGTGGAAGATCCTCTTCAAGCCTGAAATCAG
>JAUEJK010267953.1:0-10034 GCA_032274865.1 Eryngium alpinum
AGGAACGAGGAGATCCGCTTTGGAGCTTTCGGATCATCAGGTAACTGTTATTTGGTGTTAGTTTTTGATACGTAACAATTTAAATATTTAATTTAAAAATTATATATTTATTATTTTTTTAATTAAATATTTAATATTTTTATTTATTACATTATATTATTTTTATTTTTATATTTAATCTTTTATGATTTCATATAATTAATAAATCCTCAAAATTACTCCTTCCGGTCCCAAATAAGTAACTTTTGCACGTACCTTTAAGTGAGTTAAAAATATAATTTTATATAATATATTTATATAAAAAATATATCGTATTAAAATTTAGATTCTAAATATTAATTTAATATATTTTTTATAAAAATATATTAAATAATAATATATTTTTAACCCGCTTAAAATTGTGTGTAAAAGTCAACATGATCATTTATTTGGGACCAGAGGGAGTAAAGTCTAATAAGTATTAATCAAATTAAATTTTGAACTTCAAATTTATGGTTCGCTCAAACCCAAGTCCAATTGTGACAGCTCAAAAATAATAATCCAACCGAGTTTGAATTTAAGATATCTGTACATGTACTATAATCAGGGGTGGCCCTCAGCGATGGCAAGGAGGCAATGTCCTCGGATTTTAAGTCGGAAGAGGATCAAAATTTTAAAAAATAACTAATATATATATATATATATATATATATAATATTTATATTTTTTTATTAATATTAAAATGAGGAATTAAAAAGAATGTTATAAAAGTTTGGTAACTACCTCCTATTATGATAATAATTTATCAAATTTTGAATTAAATATTTTTCTAAGAATTATTAGTACTTCAAATTTATCAGATAAAATGAAGTCTGTATATAAGATTCTTGAATTTGTTAAATCTTTTGATTGTTTTCAAATATTATAATTATTTATCGAATCTTATTATCTGCACTTATGGTGGCGGCAGCATCCGCCGAATGTAGTTTGTCTAAATTAAAATTATTGAACAACTACTTCAGAACTACCTGAGATCATTTACGTCACAAGAAATATTGAATGGTTTAGCCATAATGTGTATCAAAAAAGTTATGTTGGATAATATTAACATGCATAATATTATCAATAACTTTACCTCTAAAAATACTTAAATTAGTTATTTTTCATGATTATCAGTTTATTGGTTATTGAATTTTTCCCTATATTTTATTAAATTTTTATTATTAAATAATAAATTATTTTATTTTATTAAAATAAATTTAATTATCATTATTAAGGGGTCCATTTTTCTTAGTCACCCTTGGGCCTCCAGAAAGTCATAAACAACCCTGAATATAATGAGAGTAAGATAAAAGATAAATTAATCCCGAATATAATGAGAGTAAGATAAAGATAAAGATAAATTAAGATCACTGATGATACTATGATCTAACTCTTGTAAACTAAAAGTATTAAGTAGGGCTATAATTGTAGTCGAGTCGAACTCAGTTCGTGATAAATGAGTTCGAGCTTTTTTGTATGAGCCAGATCGAGCTTAATTTTATATACGAGCTCAAATGTAGTGTTTGAGCTCGCACGAGCTCAAACCGAGTCAAGCCAAGCTCGAGAAAATAATAATATTTAAATATTTTTTATATTTTTTTAAAAAATTAAAAAAAAATATTTTTTATATTAAAATATAATTTAAAATAAAAAAATACATATAATTATAATTAAATTACATATATTAATTATTCAAATATAATTTTTATTTTATTTTTATTTAAATAATTATTAAAATATATAATTTATTATAAACGCTCGAGCTTGGCGAGTCGAAACTTAATCGAGTCGAGATTTTACTCGGCTCGGCTCGATAAATAATCGAACTCAAGAGTATTATTTAAATCTGAGCTCATCATAAACTTAAGCCGAATCGAGCCCGACTAAATGAATCGGACTCGAATTACAGCCCTGCCTCAAAGATTTAATCCAGTTAAAATAGAAGAAAGTGTTATAAAATGGTGGATGTCTATTCACATTCCTTAGACTCTTGATCTTTTGTATACTTTGTAACTGATCATGTACATGCCTATAAATACATATTGTATTTGTACTTTTTCTGGGAATATATACATATTCTATTCTTGAGTTTCTTCTTTCATCTCATATTTACAAGTTAGCACAAGACTAGCTCTTCCAATATTATCGTATCCGTAGATATTCAAGGTATGTTCTTATCTATAAAATTGTGTAGTGATATGATTACGTGACATATATGTAGTGTTGTTTCAATTTTGATGTATAATCTGGAAAATAATTTTGTCAAACGCTTTGCTGTTTAATTTATAAGACAACTTACCTATATTTTACAATGATTTATTTATGGTTCCAAGCTTTATTATATGGTAACATCTTTTTTCTTTTCTTTTTGATGTTTCTCTCTAGTTAGCCTTTGAATGCTTAAACTCATAAGTTTCTTGATTGAGTAGTTCTATCTTTTGTCATCTTGTTAGTATAAGAAAGTTCTTTTTAGGTTGAATGGGTATATCCAATTTTAGGACCTAGCTTGGTGTTATTGATGCTTTGTCATTTCTTGTTATCTTTCTTCTTCCTTATCTTTATCCAAAAAGAGATTCTCAATTTGGTTCTTTATATTAAAAATGCATGCACTTGATTAGTTTAATTTTTATGAGTTCTGTTTATTTTTTCATAATATCTACCACTATCTAAATTACTAAATTACACCGCTTGTTTGTATTGTATATCCAAGTCCAAAATTATCAACTTATTCTCTTTATGTTAATTGTTAAATTTGGTTGCCTCTTGTCCAATTTAATAGGATAAATCATTTTTTTCTCTTTTTTACCTTTTAAATATAGTTCGAGCTTGCCTACAGATTTTTATTCTATATAGATTTTGGTTAAAGCATAGTTAAAAAATTTTAATATATTTATTTTATCTAATCTTAGTTTACAACTTTTATCTTAATTGTTACGGATCAAAATAATAGAACTAAGTTTAAGGTTACATGTCTCTTTCGAAGATATGAAGCGGTTCTCCTGACTCTTTGGATGTCCGCCGAAAAACCTGCAAAAATCGGTGGGGGTGGTCCCAGTGGAGGGACTCGGGTGAAAGAATAAGTGATCTGATTATGAATAAAATCTCTTGATTGGAGCTAGAAATGAGTACCTGATTATGAAGATTAATCCTCTTTATATAGTTGTATATTAGGGTTTCAGACATGTATTAGGAATTAGATTCCTACTATGTTTGGTAATTCCACTTACTTTATCTCTTTATTTACTTGCACCCCATGACTAGGAATCATCGTATGATTTACCTTCCGGATTCATTACTTTATTTAATTAGGGTTTCCGCACCTCCTTTAATTAATTAGCCGTATTGGGTCTCTGCCGTATTGGTCAGTAGGAACTTATTCCTCTTATTATTTAGGCATCTATGCCCTAATTTAGATCCAATCCAATCCACATAATAATCAAATAATATTAATCGGGTCAACTCCTATTTTTGGCCCCCCTACACTACCAAAGAAGTTTGAGATTCCATAGAAGTGATCAAGGTTATAAAAATCGGAAATCGGTTATACTCGGTTAGGTGATTGGATAACGATTAGTCGGATTAATCGGGATTACTCGGAAAGAGTAATCGGACTAGTAATCGGAGCTTTTTTAATATTATTTTAATATTATTAGTTATTTGGATAAATTTATACGTAATATATAATTCTTTTAATTTATATAAATTTATATCTTATTATTTAGTATTAAATAGTTTAGTTTTGATAAAAATAATTATTATTTACTTATATATATATTATAATAATAATAATTTTTTAAATATTATAAATCGTAATCGGAAATCGGAAATCGTATCGGTCAGAGGTGTTATAGCGACTACTCGGAAGGAGTAGTCGGACTAGTCGGGGATTTTTAGAACCATGGAAGTGATATGTGAAGGAACTAGAAATCTCAAATAAAACAAGTTGCAAGTTCTTACTTAAGAATATGAAAGTTGTCTCTAAAAGTGGTGAAACCTTAGAAGGGATATTTGACAAATTCAAAAGGTTGTTGGATGATCTAAAGTTTTATGATAAAACTTACTCAAATTAAGATATATGTGCAAAATTTATTAGGACTTTACCTAGAGTTTGGGATCCAAAAGCTTTAGCTATTGAGAAAGTTAAGGATCCGAAGGCGATAACTCTTAATGAACTGTTTAAAAATTTTCAAACATATCAGTTAAGAATCACTCAAATGAATGAAAGATACAAAAGAGGAAAAATTAAATCATTAGCACTGACAGTTAAGAACAAAGGCAAAGAAGTTGTACAAGAAGAACCATTAGCGGATAGATATGAATTAGATGATTATAATGATAAAGAACCAGATGAAGATGATGATATTGAGGCTGAGGCTGATCAATACTCTTAAAAGGATTTAAGCAAAATCAGGAAGAAACTATGACTTTTATGGCAATAATATTTTCTAATCTAAGATCTAGACAAGGAAGATGAAGATCTAACTCAAATTGGACGAAATTCAATATTCAAACTGAAACAAGTTATCAAACAGGGGTAACTTATTACAACTGCAAGTAGTCATGACACTACTATACTCAGTGTAAGAAAGCTAAGTCAACAAAGTCATATTTTGAAAATGCTAGCGGTGAAAAAACTGACAGTGAATATTCTAAGTTTGAGGAATCAAGCAAGAAATACAAAGACTTGCAGAAGAAATCTAAAAAATGTTTAGGAAGAGCTTATGTTGCTGAGCGTAAAGATTGGGCTAATGATGATGAAGGTGAACAATAGTACAAGAATGTTGTGTTGGGGTATACTGAGCTATTTATTTGAAGTATATTTTATTTCCAATCATTTTGATTGATAATCACTTATTTGATTTTCTGACGTTATATGTTGTGAACAATCTAGTGTCAAATGGGACACGAAAAATTATATTGCTAGTTTCCTTATATAATGTAAGAAAGGGTTTAGAGCCTAAGTGGGTGTTGAACAAATTACTGGTATAGTTGTAGTGTTATTCAAAGTTAGCTTATCATGGCTATAGAATAATACTAGTATACTTTATATATATTAAACATGATCAATGTTAGAATTTTTTTTTATACTGACTATATATTGAATTAAGATTCTATGTTATTATTAATGTTTAGGTTCTTGATCCAGATATAGTGATTGATATGTGTGTATTATATATATGATTTGACTCATTGTAGAATGTGATTCCTCATCATGATTAATCAAATCATTATGTGTTGGATAACAAAATTATATATATGGTTGGATATTAACTATAGAAGAAATCTGCGTCCTGAGAGATGTTCGGGTTGATGGTGTCCTCCTAAGAGCTCATAAGGATAATTATGCAAAGTCCTGCAAGCATATTTGTTCTAACATAATTGTAAGATTTAGTAGATAATCAAGGATAAAAAGATATTAATTGAATTAATTATTAGTAATTTAATTTAATCAATGGACACACGATATTTTAAACGTAGTGAGTTTAATAAATAAATAATAAAGGAGCCAATTATTTAATTAATTAAATTACAAGAATTAAAAAGGTAGTACAACTATTAATTCTTTAGTGGAGTGACTTAATACTTAGTGATAGTGCGCTTGGCCAAAGTTATCATTATGAGGCCTTTTTAATTTCTCTTTGATCCCTAATATAGCCTATAAATACTCATCATTCTGAAGGCGGAAAACTCGACCTTCAGAATTTAATTTTCTAAGAAAAATAGAAATCAGTTTTTAGCAAGTGAGAGAGAATTCAAAGGGTTGCTACGAGGAGCAAACCTTAAAGGCTCGAAGTCCACGCTTTGTTCAATGGAGTAAGGAATACATTAGAAGATCACAGATTCAGGTATTAATCTTTTTATAATATCCATAATCAAACATGTTAAATACAAAGTCCTATAATCCAACGAACCCAATATATTGGACTTATGGATACAAGCTCCAGTGAGGTATTTCTTTCCACTAAAAAATACAATGTGCATAAACATAAATCTCATGATGAACTTGTTAGTGAAATTACTAAGGTGTATAATATCATAACTAAAATAGTTAGAAAATAAAAGACTTCAAAAAGCTTATGATATATTTGTTGTAAAAAACACATTTCTAGAAGAAGACTCATGAGTGTTGGAGATCTTATAACTGAATTAGTTAGACTTAAAAGTAATCTTGTATGTGCCATATAAACAGAAGGCATAATCACTAAGAAACTTGATAGAGAACTTGTTATAAAAAGGAAATTGACCAATAATTCTAGGAAAATACAAGTTGACTTTGACTCTCAAATTATTAAAGAAAAGAAATGCTTAGGATTTGTCAGAAAAATTAAGAGAATAAAATTAACTGAATTCTATGAAGGAAATGACTTATAATTAAACTTAATAAATCAAGTGAGAAACTAGATAATGTAAATCTCTGGCTTAAAATAGATTCTTATGAACATGAATGTCGCTCTGTTTACTCTTAAAATGAACACTCCTTAGATGACTTCTGTATTGAATGTAGCTTACCCAGAATTTTAAAGTCAGACTCTAAATAATATAAATGATCCACTAATAAAATTATAAAAGAGAAAAGGAACGGCAAATCAGGAAAAGAAAAGTCCAAACTAGTAACTCACAAAGAAAAAATTGTTAAAAATATGGTAGTGATATTCATTTGTCCTTTAAATGCACTTTAGATAATATTGTTGTTAACAGTAGACATCCTATTCCTGTTGAAATATTTTGCACCAATGATAATAACTTAACTATTTTCAGTGATAAATTATCAATATATAATGATGATGTTTCAACTATCAGTAGAAATATTTTTTTTTAGCTAAGACATTTAAGTCTTCCACTACTAAAGATAAAATAAACATGAAAAATATAAAAGACTAACAACTACCATAATAATTGATAAGTTAACTTCTGTTAACATTAAAGATAAATTGATATGTGATGATATTTCTTCAAGTATGCTATATCAAGAATTGTAAAGTTACAGGATCCACCACTTCTTGGGGAAACAAAAGAAATTTATTTTGCGATTTGTATGTATGGTAATGTGTCTAGAGATATATAAATTTTTTATGGTGGATGCTTTAGGTACATGATAGAAAAATAGAGTCCTACTTACGGAGTATGAGAAAAAAAACTGATCCATTTATTATATTTGGTGACCATAGAAAATGGAAGACGATGAGATATGACAAAGTTATCTATAACAATATTATCTTGGATGATATGACTTCTGTTGATGATTTACAAAATATTCTTTTGAGTATTAGTTAGTTCAGGATAATGATCATGGAGTAAGATTCAATGTTTGTTATGTATTTTATCATACAACTAAGTAAAATCTCCAGCACGTAAATAAGTTAGATATGATGATGTGTATTAATCAGAATTTGATAATACTTTAAAAATTGATGTACCCTATTTTTTTAAGAAAAACTATGTAGATAAAAGTTGGTTATGGCATAAGAGATTATCTTAATGAAACTTCAATAGTTTAATCAAGTTTATCAAGAATGATTTGGTTGTTGGATTGATATCCATGAAGTTTACTCAAAATGGACTTTAAGCTTAGTTTTTGAAAGCAATGAAATTTACTTCCATAACAAATTCCTTGTAACTTTTGCATATTGATTTGTTGGACTAGTAAATATTATGTTCATGTTAGGAAAGAGATATACACTGGTAGTTGTGGATAACTACTGAAGATACTCTTGGATGAAGTTTTAACATTCTAAAGATAAAATGCCACAATAATTCATGGACATGTTCACTCAATTTGAAGTGGAAGTTGAGGTCAAGATTAAAAGTTCAAGAATTGATAACGGAACAGAATTAAGAAATTTGATATGATTAATATAAAATTAAAAAAAAATTTGACTTTACTGATAAATCAACTTATAAATCAAAGAACACATCTCCTAAAGATTTTAATAGCCACCAACATGAAGCTTGATACTGATATAAATGATGTGTTAATAAATATGAAATATGAAATTTAAAATTTAAAACTACCTAAAAATAAAGACGAAGAAAAAAAAAACTAACTAAAAATAAAGATGAAGAAAAAATAATTACTTTACACAAAGCATAGTAAAGAATTATTGCAGAAAGAGACTACATAATAATTATAAATACTTTGAACTAGCAAGAGACATGCTTATCAAATGCAAAATGGATGATTGAAAGTAACAAAAAAAATTGAAATTTATTTGTTGCTTGATTTTTTAACACATTCGTTGAAAAGAAATGAGATAACCTACAAATTGACTAGAAACATTGTTGATGATTGTGAGGACTATATTGCTTTATCAACTTTAGGGTTGTAAATTAAGCGAATTGTTCGATAAGAAACTCAATTTCGAGTTCAATAAGGCGAGGTTGATTCAGTTCGATAAGAAATCGAGCTCGAGTTCGGATATAAAATTTTGTTTGATAGGTTTAATGAGTTGAGTCGAATTTTATAGATGTTTGACTCGAGTTCGATAAGAGTTCGGCTTGAACTCGACTTGACTCGATAAATTCGAGTTTGACTCATTTGTTCGTATATAAAATAGACTAAATCTTTTTATTGAGCCTATAAATAATGGAATCAAATATATTTAAGGCCATCTTTTTAAACATATATATAGGTATTATTCATGAACAATTTGAGTTCGGCTAGATAAGAATTATTCGCAAATGACTCGAATTTGACTCGTTTAATAACAAATTTGAATTGAACAAAGAAATTCATTTGATTATAAGAATATTTCGGCTCAATTCAATAAATAAAAATTCATATTCAAGTTTAATAAAGTAAAATTCAATTCGACTCGATTTATTTACCCTAATTATTTTGATCAGCAACCGCAGGTGATATGCAAATTGAATATTTTTATTTTTATCTCAAAGATGATTGAGTAAATCGATATACAGAGATACGCTACAAACTGACAACCACTTTAATAGGCGGATAAGGAGGATAAACGGGGACAAAACATTTAAAAGAGGAGATAAAAGAAGACGCAGATGTTATAGCTTATAGATATCTACAAAAAAGTTATTTTGTTTTTCTATTTATTGAGTTTGATGCAACATAAAACGAAAAAGAGGATAATATTATACATTATACATATAAAAATATAATAATAACATAATAAAATAATATTTAATCAATTAAAATTGAAAATATCTACTTCAATTCAATTCGCAGATCAAAGTTCTTTTGATTCTTTTGCTTATTTGGTCAAATTGTTTTGCAGTTTATAGGAAAAAATAATTTATAAAATAAATAAATAATAGATTAAAATTTTGATATATTTCTGTTAGTTATAATAATAACTTTTAATATTTTATAAATCATAGTTATATATATAGTTATATAACTAAATTAAAAAGATTAATAGTATGAAGATGAATTTTCCGGATAACTATAACTATATATCAATGTTATAAAAATTACTAATCGATACTAGTCGGAGGACCGTATAACAATTAATCAAAAAAATTAGGGATTAATCTGAAGAATTAATCAAAATATTAATTGGATATAATTTAATAATACTAATATATTACTAATATAATATTATATAAAAAAATATTAAATTTAATTTTCAAATATCTTTTTATCATTTTAAATAATATTCATAATATATATTTATTTTATCAAAAAATATATAATATATTATATTTTAGTAATATATTAGTAAAATTGATAAAAAATAAATAATTAAAAAATAAAATTAATGGAATAGCTTCTAGCAATTAATCGGAGGACAAATCAATTAAATAAAAAAAAAATAGAACACCATCGTATATACAGTAGTCGTATATATATAGATGGTATTTAGATTGTCTGATATTATCACTTATAAGCGGTGAAAAGTACCTATTTAGATTTGCCAAACATGGGGCTGTTTGGGTAACACTTATAAGTGGCTGCAGCTTATAAGTCGGAAAAAAGCACATATTTGGTGCTTTTTTTTCAAGCTTTTTTTTATAAGTCAGCTTTAAGCCCATCCAAACAGCTTAAC
>JAUEJK010268062.1:0-10034 GCA_032274865.1 Eryngium alpinum
AATTGACTTCATAACTGGAGTTTTAGATGTAATTGAGAATTTTTTTAGTTCGGTGACCCAGTTGCAAGTTGGACTATTGTACAGTGATGAATTAGCCATTTTATCCGTATATATTGGGTATATTTAGTTTAATTTAATCTGGTATACTATTATAGTTTGTATAATGTAAAATCCATTCCAGCCTTTGGTCCAGAATCCAATAGCAACCACTCAACCAACATTCTTTTTGTTCAGTTAAATCCATGTTTTCTTTGTTCGGAGAAGTTTAGTTTTTGGGTTGTTTATGTGGCCTACTGGCCATTTGGGTTTTTAATCTATTCTTATCTATAAATTTGTTTGGCTGTTTCAAAAAAAATTCATATTTTGAGAAAATTCACATAAGAATCATCACATATGCGAGGTGTTTGGTTTAAAGTATAAGAAATTTATAAATTTTAATCCTCTCTTGAGAGTTCCTCCCTGTAAACTGGGGTTTGTGTTCTTTCTCTTTGAGAGCTTTTCTTCTTTTTCCAAGCCTAAATTAATGAGTTTTATGCCTGTATCTCTGATTGTGATGTGAGGATTTCGAGGGTGTTTGGTTTACCTTAAAATAAATTATTTATGACTTAAAGTTAGCAAGTTAACTTAAAATTATAAGTCATATGTAACTTAAAAGTTGAAATTTAGGATTAGTGTACTTTGTAAAATTCAAGTCGTATGTAACTTAAAAGTTGAAAGTTAGGATTAATGTACTTTGTAAAATTCAAGTTGAAATCACTTTTTTTAACAAATACGTAATAAATAATTTATAAGTTGGGGGTTCCATATAATTAACTTATAAAAAACCCTAAACATGCCTTTTGTCTGGCCGATTATTTTTTTCGGATGTGTAGGGATTCACGGTTTGTAAGTTAGTTTTTGCCCTAAAAAGGTTTTTTAAATTTCTTAAGATATTGCAAATTATAATCACTTTTTAGCTTTTTTTTGTGTTTAAGCCTTTAATTCTACCTTAATTATGGTGTTTAGATGTGTGATATAATTATTTAATTAACTATCTTTTGTGATGTCAACAGTACGTATAAATTCAATTAAATACTTATTAAATATACATCATCTCTATAGGTGACTATAAACTTAAAAGTTAACTGTCTTAGTCAACGGTCAATGTTGGTCAAGCTTTTTACCCAAATGTTTTTCAAAACGAACATTAGAAAACATCTTTCATACCAATATATTTTCAGCTTGTAACTCATCAGGATTATCAATTCAGTGATATATCTTAATTCGAGTTTAAATATGAGTTCCTATATCAAAAAACCAAGTCAAGAGGAAGGCTTAGACTTTTTACAAATCTAATCGGTATATCTCATAACTCATAAGTTTTAAAATCTCAGTGATTACCTGTATATATGTATCTTATTATTTCTACTTATATATATATATATATATATATATATATATATATATTTGCACACACACCTTTTTAAAAGAAAAATCCAAAAAATATTTTCTTTATATATATGTATATATATATATATATATATTATCTCTTATCACCACACTCTGCACTCTTTCCAATACACTTTTACACCCTTCAATTTTCATCAATTTAAAGGTCAACTTGTATTTCCATACAAATTTTCTCATATATTGGTACATACCTCAATATCCACATTTTATACATTTTCCCTACATATTCTTCATTTTTTTCCTATACCCATTTGTCATACACATCACCACATATCAAACTTTACCTTTCATCATCAAATTACCACTTATTTACCCATATACAATTCCTACCTAACTTTGTATATCGTCAACATTATAAAGTTTATCTCTTCTAAAACCATATTCCTCATATTTACCTATCTCCACTTACCGAACACATCAATCATATGTCAATCCTCACCCCTTACCAAATAAGCCACTTATTTACCTCCTCCCATCCTTTTTTCTCATATTTACCTACAAACAAATCCTACACAACTTTGCATACCCTAAATATTCATTTCTTCACCCCTTCACCATTAATGCTACTTTTGTACACACCTCAATTTTCCATCTTTCCTACTTCGTCACACCCCTCAATATTCATGTTTTATTTGTATACCCATACAAATATCAATTTTTACCTCTTACCACTCAAAAATATCATATTAGCACACCTCATTTTTTACTTCTTCTTCCCTTACACAAAATATGTCATATTTGTATACCCATACAAATTCACGTTTACACCTCTCACATCCCATCACATTAATTACCTCTCACTCTCTTCCCTCACACCTCATCTATAAACACCCTCCATTTATTCACAAATAAATTTACCCAAAAAATTAAACACCATACCCTTACTTTGGCAAAATCTCTCCAAAAGTTTTTAAAGCTTTTCCTACCCCTCACTAAGCCTATACATACACGTTTATATATATATATATATACACACGTTTATATATATATATATACATAAATATATATACACACACACACACATCTATCCAAGCTTAGTTCCAGTTTAATTTTTACATCATCAAAGGTAGAATTCGGGTAAAGGCAAAAAGACAATTCGGCTCATATTTCGGGCGAATTTTCCGAGTCCATTTCGGGTTATTTCGAGTGTTACATCATTCGCCCCCTTTGGACCCTTTTTTGGAGTCTTCTCATCGTCTTTCGGCCGTTCATTCAACATTTATCCAAGTGGTGAATTCGGCCATCAAAGGAGCTAAAGCCGCGAGATTGGTCAACTCGTTTTCGGCTATCGAGCCACTTGTGGTGATATTTATTAATCTTCCTTTATATCATATATATTTTGCTTTACTTGTTATATTTATATCTTTGATATATTTATACATATATTGTGATATTTGATATATATATATATATATATACACACACACACACACACACGGTTAAAGTAGTAAACTTCCGAATATCCAAGCCAACACTTTTAGGAGACATTGTGAGATCTCATAAGTGTTTGTTAGTCTTGTCTTCGGGTTACAGGTTTACGAATTTCAATCGTATATATTGTGATATATAGAGTTTTAGATATATACGTTATCTTGATTTTAGTGTATCAATATCTATAAGTTTAAAGTATTAAACTTCCGAATATCCAAGCCAACACTTTTAGAGGACATCGTGAGATCCTATAAGTGTACGTTAGTCTTGTCTTCGAGTTCCGGATTTATGACTTTAATTCTTATATATTGCGATATATAAAGAATCAGGATAGTTAACAACTAGCTTACTTAAATGCTTTAATTGCTTTAAGCATGCTAGTCTGTTAGAACAAGTTATTTGCGTTTTATTGCCTTATCTTTTATAACTTGTTTATTTAAGCTTTCTTTAGTTTATATAATTGGATTGTTTAAACTTTAGAGTACGAGCTTAGGAAAAGATCTTGCCTAGTTGGTTTTCGAAGAAGCAACAAAGATCTTTCGGTCTAGATTTATTGATTAATCCACTTAAATAGAAGCATAGAATCAGTACCCACGTTTTACCTTGTATCAATAAAAAGGGAGTAGTTGTTAGTCTTGACCTTAGTTGTGAGGTGAAGTGATTTCTTGCCCAAGACCGTAGCTTTCGATACGTCAACGGGTAGTTGAGTATTAGTTACACCGTGATGAAAGAAAAAGACCTAAGACCCAATACCAATTAGGTTAGATTCATAACATACTATGCAAGGTAATAGTATTTGTTTTCCCTTCGTACCTTGATTTCTGTCCAAGACCCTAGCTATTAATATATCGACGGGGAGTTAATTATTAGATACACCGTGAGGAAGAAAAAGACCAAGACCCGAGACCAGTTCAATGAGAAGAATAAATCCTACGATTTATAAGTCTGCAACATCTGAGAAGGCAGCTGGGCTCTGCTTTAAGACGATCCATAGCAAGGAAGTCCATGTTGGACGTGGAAACCAAAGCCCACTTTGGAAGTGGCATCAAAGTCCATCTTGGAGGTGGCAAACGAAGTCCACGTTGGACGTGGCAACAAAGTTTACAAAGTTGAGGAAGCGGCAACGAGTCGATTGTTCAAGATTAATGGAGTAGCAAAAGAAGTTTATCCTTAGTGAGGAAATAGATTGGATCTATTGTTCAAGACCTTAGGCAGCTTTGTAAATGTTTTATCTCTACCCTATTTAAAGAGACAATTTAGTGCCAAAAGCTCGACTCCTGGAGAGGAGGTCGGGGACTGGACTAGGGGGCTTATATATTCATTAGGAATATATAAGTTCGAGAACTAGGATAAATCTCTGATGTCGTATATTCTTTCCCTTCTCTTTTACTTTAGCTTTCACACTATATAAACTACTAAAAAGAGAAGGAAATATAAAAAATTGGATAAAATGAACCAACTTAGAATTCTCTGTGTCTAAGGAAATTCTGCATCATTCATTCCTGGCCGTTAAGACTAGTGTCTAGAAAGAGAGTTTTTAAACAACCTACGGGTTCACCTAAATAATCATTCTAGCTAGTCGATTCTAAGTAATTCGATTTATTGGTTTTTGGACGTCTTAAACCTGAATGTTTAATTTTAATTAGACTGTAAATTTTAAAATTGGGATTAATCTATCCAACCCCCTCCCCCTTGTAGATTAATATTATCCTATTCGGGACCTAACAAGGTGTAGTTTTTTCTGCTTCCTTTATGTTCTACAAGATTCTGTACTGGTGGTTGGATATCATCTTACTCTTAGTTTCTGGGACTACTCTTTCCAAATTAGATTTGGTCATGGAAAAAATGATTAAGGAATTGGATAGTAAGTTGAATCTGACAGTATCTGAGAATGAGATTATAGTGATTTCGGAAGATGTGTGGAATACCATGGCCATTGATCACGATTTATGCTTAGTGGGGGATAGTCTTATCTCGTAAGACTATCCATCTTGAGTCATTCGAGAGAACTATATTGAGTGCTTAGAATTTGACCAGGCCAGTTCATATGCAAAAGAATTGGTGAGGATCGTATTTTATTCAGATTTGAACACGTGATTGATAAACGACGGGTTCTTTGGCGCGGTCCATGGGCATTTGATAAGAATCTGGTTGTGTTGCGATTGTTAGAGCATGAGGAAGATCCATTAATAGTTAATCTTGATTATTGTGAATTTTATGTGCAAGCATCGGGTGTACCCTTGACTCTTATGCATGTTGGGGTGGATGTAGTTTTAGGAAATGCTATGAGAGAGTTTATTGAGATGGACAACACTAGTACCAAAGGTTACCTTGGTTACATCATACGTCTTCGTGTTAAGATTGATATTACCAAGCCCTAAGGCGAATAATCTCAAGTCTTAGACCCCAATAATCAAGAAATTAAGGTTGCTATTACATGCGAGAGGTTGCCGAATTTTTGTTACTTTTGTGGGACTCTTGGTCACTTAGTGAAAGATTGCCATGCTTGTATTGATTTAACTAATGCAACAGGGGAAATGTCAGATGAACATTTAGCGTATGGTGATTGGCTTCGTACACATGTCAGTGCACAACAACCCAAGTTCGTTAATAGCAGTGCTGGTCAAATTAAGGGACGGATGAGGTCGCTGACGATGGACACAATAACTATTTCTGGAATAGTGAAAGTAAAATCCATAGATGAAACAAAAACTGGCAGGGGTAGTATTGGTACTTCAGTTCAACAAAGTGATAACTTTGATCATCCGCAAAATGAGCCGATTGCTAAGTTTAGTGTAACTGAAACCACGATTTCTGGAAATAATAAGGGAAGTAAAGGCAGGGCTATTTTGGGGGAAGATGATGAGAGTTATCCTGGGAATTTGTTAATCAGTGACAAGATAATTCAAACTGCAACTACTTCTTATAATGCTTTTATTCTATATTTACCTCAAGTTAATGATCTCGTTATTAACATGGTCATTGATGATTCAAATCCTTGGACTCTTACCCACCCAAATAATTATATCCATCTCGCTAGCCTAATAATCAATCCTAATGTCCAAACGGCCCAAGAGGCATTAAGACACTATTCCTCCTCCACAGTTCAACCACCACACTTTTCATTGACATCTCCATTGGCCTGACAAACGGTGAACCTTATTCCCCCATTGCCCAATATTACCTCCAACTCCACCACTTTTACCTTCCCATGTGATTTTCAGGCTAACACTAAAAGTATATTTTGAGATCAATTACATGACGACCAACCTGACAACTATTCCTAGTTTCCTAGAACTGCACTTAAAACACTCAAAAATTCACAATTTAGCTCTGCTAAGACCCAAAAAAGACGAGGTCGACTTTTAGGGAAGCAAGAAGTGTACTACGAAATCTTCGGATCATTTAACCAAGAAAAGACTAAGCGAAGAGAAGGAAAATACCATTCCATACTTGAAAAATAAGAAATAATGTGTGATTTTTCATGTAATTATTGAACCAGAGGCGGAGGTTGTTATGCAACCGTCTATCCCAATAAGTTGCATTTGTTGGAAGTGTTAAGGTTTGGGGAACCTTTGGACAGTTCGTGCTCTTAGGTCTCTTATCTCAGACTAACGTCCCCAAATTATCTTTTTCATGAAAACAAAATTAGGGAGTTGCGAGATAGACGAGTTAGTAGATAATGAGGTTTAGCTTTACTTTGGGATAAGCAGTGTTCAGTTACTATATTAAGTTATAGTAAAAATCATGTTAATGCAAATGTACAACTTTAAGGGAGCGAAAAAATTTGGAGAAATACTGGTTTCTATGGGGAGCCTGACGCTACTAAATGCAAGGAAACATGTGAACTTCTTAAGAGGCTTGGTTCTTCTTCTCATTGAGAATGGTTGGTCGTTGGTAATTTTAATGAGATTTTAAAACACGCTGATAAAATGGGAGGGTTTCCAACTCCGGAATGGCGCCTAAGGGACTTTAGGGAAGCTCTCACTCATAATGATTTATTGGATTTGGGTTATACGGTTTATCCTTTCACTTGGTCGAATAATCGGGATGCACCTAATAATATGCAGATTCGTCTGGACCGAGCTTTAACAAAACTGGGTTGGATCACTTTATACATAAAGTACAAGTAACTCATATTTACTATCGCAGATCATACCATCACCCATTCATAAGTCAGGTTGCTGGACAGATCAATCATATTCTTGCAAGGAAGATGTGAGTTTGATCGATAACCTTGATAATTGTCGTATTGGTCTGGTTAATTGGAGTTGGTGGAGTTTTGGAAATGTACAAACATCTTTATGACGGCTGAATCAGGAGCTTATCGAGCTTCAATGAAAAACTTTTACAGCCATTGTGAAAGGAGCTATGAAGAAAAAGAAATTGCAAAATGAAGAATTATTCAATCAGGAGGAAGTAATTTGGAAGCAGTGAGCACAAACTCAATGGCTGGCTGAGGATGATAGAAATACTAAATTCTTTCATTCACAAGCTATAAAGATGGCGCAACAGAATTATATCCATGGATTGAGAGATGGTAATGGGGTAATTCAAGAATTTGTAACTAAGATAGGGAAGATAACTTCAGATTATTTTCAGTCTATTTTTTCTTCGAGACGACCAACTGATGAAGAGATAGAGAAAGTTGTAGAGACTATGAGTATTAAAGTGACGTCAGCTTTAAATCAGGAGCTTTCCTATAGGTAAAAACTGCATTATTTGATATGTTTCCTACCAAATCCCCTGGCCCTGATGGTATGCCGTCACTTTTTTATCAAAAATTTTGGCACATTGTTGGTGATAATATAGTTTCCTCTATCCTAGCTTTTCTCAAATGATCACACACTTGAGTCTTAGTTGAACTATACCCATATTATACTCATCCCGAAATGTCAAACACCATAATTAATCACCTAGTTCATACCCATCATTTTGACTAATATTATTTTTAAAATTGCCTCCAAGGCAATTGCTAATGACTTAAGCCTCACATGCATAATATTATAGTCGAGACCTAGTCTATTTTTGTTCCTAATAGGTTAATTAATGATAATATTTTGGTATCTTATGTAATTAACCATTTTCTAAGAAGAAAAACTAAGGGCAAAGAAAGCTTTATGGCCTTAAAATTAGATATGTGCAAAGCTTATGACCGTGTTAAATGGCACTTTTTGGAATATGTGTTAGTAAAATTAGATTTTGAACATACTTTCATCGCTCTTATTATGCTCTGTGTGCATAGAATGTCTTATTCAATTAGACTTAATGGTGAAATATTTGGTCATATTAAGCCTAAGAGGGGGTTATGACAGGTAGATCCATTCTTTTCTTATTTATTTTTATTGTGTACCGAGGCTTTTAGCACTTTAATACTTGATGCAGAGAGTATGGAGGTGCTGGGGGGTATTGCTATTAGCCTTACGACACCGAGGATCCCATTTTTGTTATTTGCTTATGACACTTTGATATTCTGTGAGGCGACTTGTGATTCTGCTTTGGCCATTATTAATATTTTGTATATGTATAGTCTGGAGTCTAGGTAGGAAATGAATTTAGAAACATTGATGGTGGTTTTTAGTAGTAATATGGGGAGGGGAGAATGTTAGAAAAACCAAAGTTGATTAACCAAAAGCATTTCAATACAATTGTATAGGTTAATAGAAGTGCAATTCTTTATTCACACTTGTACAGATTATCTTGTATACATTATAGAATATGTAAGGGATCTTATATCACTGCATGTCAATACTATAATAACTTGAGATAGCCTTACACTTGGCTGTTACACCTTTAATAGTCACTGTAGAGGTAACAATCAAGGTGTTTCATTTGATCTTTAGTCATTAAGCTAGGCTTATCACATGAACTGCATATGCAGTGAAAGTTCTAGCATTCAGTTATGGTCTTGTGGTGTAGTTCTTTGGTCTAGGTGTAGTTCTTTGTCAAGACTCACTAGAAGATAAAATCTGCATAAGGACAAAACTGATTTTGATTGAATATGTTTATAAGGAAAGATGAAGGAAGCTTTGTGCACAAACGTTGGAGACATCATCCCTACAGTCAAGCTAAAAGAAAGATTTGGAGATCAGATTTCTGGCAGAACAAAGATAAAATTCATAACTGCTTTTGTTTGGGACCACAGAGGTCAACAGATGCCAATAAAACAATCCAGTTACCAGATTTGGAAATGTGCAGTTTATGCACCATTTGTCTCATTCTTCTTTTAGCAAATTTATAGCTATGTATAGTTTTTAATGGTTATCTTTCTTTATAAGTTTTGCATTCAGAGATTCTAGAGAGAGATTTTCTGTAACTAAGTGTGAAACCTTGTAGCTCCAAGTATCGGAGAGTTCTTGTTGCCTTGGGGAAGGTTAAACCTATCATCTTCAATATAAAACTATATTTTAGATATATCGCATGTGTTCTTGTGATTATATTTCTGTAATTTGTTTGCTTGTTTGAATCTCTGCATCTCATATACATTTGTTGAAAAGAACTGCATATGTTCTTAAAGTTCGAAAGTTGGGTAAACTTGCATTCAACCCCCCCTCCCTTTGCAAGTTTTCTTAATCTCTTTTCATTTAATAGAGAAGATGGATGTGATAATGAATTTTTTATCAGTGAAGATTGTAAAGAAGCATGAGAATTATTTGGTGCTACTAACATATTTGGGAAGGTTAAAAAGGGAGGAGTTTAGTTGGCTTAGGGAGAGAATTTGGGCAAAAACTCAAGGCTTTGGTGAAAAATAACTTTCCAAATCAGGTAAAGAAGTTATGATTAAGTAAGTGCTTCAAGCTATCCTTATTTATGTTATGAGCTGCTTTAAACTTCCTAATTATCTTTTGCACGAAATTAAATCTCTTATTTCCAAATTCTGGTAGGGGGATGGATCTAGCAAAAAGAATCATTGGATTAATTAGCATAGTCTTTGTGAAAGCAAAAGGGATGGGGGAATGAGCTTCCGTGATTTGTGCTCTTTAATATGTTATACTTGGAAAATAGGTTTGACGTGTGATTCGACACCCGAATTCTCTTTTAAATACACTGCTCTGTTAGGAATTGTCATTGCTAGTTATGATGATGATATCAAAACAGATAGAATAAGTGCTATTACTTGTATAGAATTTACATAGCACATTTAGAATAAAGAC
>JAUEJK010268170.1:0-10033 GCA_032274865.1 Eryngium alpinum
TTGTGAATAACACCTTAAGCAAGTGGGGGGAATCACTGCAGTGAATCAAATCTTCTCAAAGACGTTCATAAAAAAAAATTAGGATTTCAAAAAAGATAAGTGCATACAAGCAAAAAGGTGTATTAAACATCATAACCTAAATACATAGGGAAATAAAACTCTAGATCTAAACAAGAACAATTGAGCTTTACTTTGATCCAGCCCTTGCCCTTGAAAACCAGGTCTTGAAAGTTTGGAATGTTTTGGCTCGCCGTCAAATTAGCACTCAGCTTATTGAGATTGAATTAAGGCCTATTATTTTGTTAAAGTTAAAAAATTGAAGGATCTTTTTAAAAAAAATTAAATTAATTAAATTTAATGTAATGTTAGTAGTATATTTCTGAATTTTATTAGAAAAAACACTAAAAGAATATATATAATTATTTTTTCATTGATGATTTAAAATTTAATTATTATTTAACAAAATTATAATTTTAAATTAATAATATAAATTATTATTTAATTTATGATATAGATTATTATTTAATTTATGATATAAATTATAACCTAAATTAATTAATATATTTGAAAAGATCTTTAAATATTTTTTATTTATAAAAAAAATTAAGAGATCAATTTCAATTTAAATATTAAAATATGCATAAATTATTTAAATATTGATCAACGATCTCTAAACAGTCAAAAAATAATAAATTATTAGAATGTACATATATATTATACTTAAATAATAAATAGATATAAATATTTAATAAAAAATATTAACTCTTATATATTTATATTAAAATATATTAAAATTATAAATTAAAATATATTGTATATGATAATAAAATTGTTAAGAACAATAATAAAATAAATAATAATTCGTGCAATTACACGGATTCAAAAGCTAGTGTAGTAAGCGTAAATAACCAAATTTCATTACTCTAAATTATAGCAGACTAATCATAATAAGAAAATATTAAACATAAGATATAATTAACGAGCTACAGATGCTCTTACAAATAATAAATATATTATAATAATATATAATTTATTCAATTTATAAAAGATCATAACCGAATTAGAAACTAAGGTCATGTTTGGTATAACATTTTTTAAGTTTAGAAACGGAATTAAGAAACGCTTTCCTTTATGAGCTGTTTGGTTAAATAATTAAGTAATTATTACTATTATTATAACGTAAATAAAATCCCTAAATCTTTACCGATAAAAAATGAGCCTAATTTGTTTCCCTTATATAATTTATATCAAACACTTAATAACAATAAAGGTTATCATTACTCTTTCCCCTCCTTAATCATTTCCTTTCCATTCCTATTTTCATACCAAACGCCCGCTAAATGGTAATCTCATTCCCAGTCTGCTCCTTTTAACCATTCCGATTTATCATCGAGAAAAAGAAAAAATCCATCTTCTCTAATTGTCCAGGTTAAAGATCCCTTTCCAGCATCACGCGATGGCTCATACGAATCCCAGGTGGCGAACTTATTTGCTTCTAACCAGTGTGCTTGACATGTAAATTTTTCACCAAGATCTACTGGAGTCCATTCATGAATATCACCTGCATTCATAGTAACATCGCCCTGACCTGCACAATTAACTGTTATCACAGAAGATATACTTATTTTGTTCTTCATTCGAATTGTGAAACTTTCACATGATACCGTATACGTATATAAGGCTATTGAAACAAGGAGAAGAAGACGAAATATGGCCATGGCTTTTATGCACAACTTTTATGTAGATGGCGTTTTGTTTTGTTTCAGGTTTCTAAGGGAGCCCGCGGCTCTTATTTATTGGGCGGATATTATAATCTTATAGTAATTAAGACAGATTATATGTACATGGAGATTTTTAATAATCTTTTTTTTCCTTTAATGTTAAAATATATTAAATATACTTTTTTAAAATAAAAATTTTAAATTGACTATCAAAGGAATCTAATATTTTAATATTACTTTTCATATAATTTATTAATATCATTTTTAAAAATATATTTGTATATTCTTTGCATTCTCCCTTCCAACTTCAACTGAATTTAATTTGTTCCTCCATGTATATACTGTATTACGTTAGCATCAAAATAAAAATAAAAAACTAATATATATATATATATATATACTAAAATAATAGAAATCTATGATAATATTTAGTTTCTCTAATGAATTGATAGTAATTTCTTATTCTTCTTCTTTCCGATTATTTATCAGATTTTAATCAAACATATATATAAAAAGAGAAGATGATCTATATTTTAATACAATAAATTTATATAACTTCACGAAGAATTATGGAAGAAGATGAAAAACTACACTAAAAAGGGATATGAATGAAGAGGGAAAATAAAATAATTAAGAGGAACATAAATACCGCATTAATTTATCCTTTTTTATTTATTTTTTAAAATATTAATAAATAAAAAATAAGATAAAATTTATGTCACTATTTCAAGTCAACATACATAAATCATTTCAGGACTCTTTTCTGGCATTTTTTATAGTACACAATTGTATTTACCTAACTTGTAACTATAAATATTGAAAGAATATTTGAATATTAATAATCTACAAGATACAACATATCATATAAAAAAGAAATAATTAGATAATATTATTTCCTTTAGAGATTTTATCTTTATCATCCCCTCAAGAAGGATGGTCATCTCGTTAGTCCGATCTCAAAAAGTAATGTTTGAGCCGAGGTCATGGTAGTAGTTTGGCTACCACCTCTGCTACTTGATCACTGTTAACCACTCGAGTGACTCGTAAGGTGACCCCTTGAACCTTTTTTCGAATAAAATAATAAACAAGTGCAATATACTTTATGTAAGAGTCAAAATTAGGATTAACACTTAAATTTGCAGCTCCAGCATTATGACAGCAAATAATAGGAATAACGTAGCTTTCAAAACCAAGTTTATGAAGAACATTACCGACCTAAGCTAGCTCAGCAGCACTTTGTGTAATGGATCTGTACTCAGCTTCGATAGTGCATGATAAGTTACCAGTGACATAGGTTATTATGCTCCTTTACTTGAAAGTCGAGACTTAGTACTTGGAGTGTGGATCACTAGATCTGCTCACGAGTTGGACTCAAGACTTATGGCTAAAAGAGCTCTGATACCATGTTAAGTTACTAATCCTCGTAACACCTTAAGGTATTGGGATAATTAGTAATTTAACATGGTACCAAAACACTTTTGGCCTAGTAGTCTTGAATTGGACTCCTAGACACTTTTAATAGCTTAAAATATTTTAAAAATATTTACTCGGAGACCCCCCATCAAATCTAGTTGTCTACTCTTCAAGTCCAACAACTCAACTTTCGAGTGAGGGGGCATATTAACATATAGTATTGATATACATATTAAATCCTCCTCTTCACACCCTAGGGTTTTAGGGGAGTTGTTAACTTAATACCTATTAGGCAAAATTTTCTTTGCAAAAGAAATAGCAAACTTTAGTTGCATTGACTGTATCATCATTACAACTGCATTTTCACTCCTCATTTCCAAAAAAACTCATCGATCTCATTTATTCTTGTATATCTCCGCGGATGCAGTCCACCCCTTGATTAATAAGCGAAGTGAATGCTAACTTGGCGAATATATTAGTAATAATACATAAAGTTACTTACTGTTTAGAAAATAGATTTTCCTTTTTATGTATATCGTTAGATTTTATCTCATAATATACTTCTTTGGTAAAAGTCTGGAGCTCCTTGTTTGTTTTAAAGTTTGATGAATTGCTTTTATATAGTGGATTATTTATTCAAAATAGTGGTGGTATAGTTGTTAATGGCTTGTAAAATTGATGTCTTATTTTAGTTCTTATAAATGTCAGTAGTCAATGGAATTGAGCAAGGTTAAGTTGTACAGATTTTAGTGTTCTAAGCATCACTTGATAATCAACCTTCTTTTTAATGGAGAAAAGATGGATATAAATATCTTGCTACTTGTAGTGGCCCAAAAATAGGGTCTGAATTATTAAAGCCCAGTAAGGTAAGATGCAGATTCGGAGAGAATAAAACTCGAGTTCATAAGTCCAATACGACAAGGTCCAAAGAGGAGGACTCAAATAAGGAGGTGTAGAAACCCTAAAATATAGGGATAAATAAATCCAGATAAGGAAGTGAATCATAAAAGTAAATCAAGTAACCTAATGAGGGTAGAAACCCCTAATCTTGGGTGGCAAGAAGGAAGAGATAAGGTAAAGATAATTACCATCTGAATAGGATTCTAATTCCTGTTACAGATCTGAAAACCTAAGATATGCCTATATAAAGGTGGTTAATTATCATAATCAGGTACGCAATTCTAGCTTCAATTCAGATATTTTACTCAGATAATTCTGTTACTTAATATTGCACCCGAGTCCTCCCAGTGGGACCACCCCCATCGGTATATGCAGGTTTTCCGGTGATCGTTCGAGGTGATCAGCTACGAAGCATCTGATAATCAGTTAATCCTATTTTCTAGTCCGTAATATTTGCCATCATCTGTGGGAACCTTTACAAAAAGCCACGAATGGAGGAACTATTATATTTGGAAGCCCCGAGGCTGATATCGGATCCAGTGAAAAGCATAGCGTCAATTTTGAGGATGCCGATTTAGAGGAGGTCAGATTGACGTTTGACGACCCCTTGATAATTACAACCCGATTGGGGAATCAGTGGATGACTAAGATATTGGTGGATAACGGAGCAGCAGTCAATGTCCTGTTCTATGAAGCGTTTGTTAAACTATGATTACCCGAACAAAGATTGGAGGATTCAAAAGATCTATAATTGGGTTTGGTGGAGAAGAAACCCTGGTTAGAGGCATTATCCACGTCCCCGTGATTCCGGGGGAAGGAGCTACAGAAGAAGCATGTGTACTGGAATTTGTGGTGGTAGAAACTCCGTCGGTGTACAATGCTATATTGGGAAGAAAAGGACTGCACTAATTTCAGGTTGTCCCCTCCACTTATCATGCAATAATAAAATATCTGACCCCATGAGGTATGGGAATTCATAAGAGTGATCCCTGTACAGCACAAGTCTATTGGATAACTACGATGAAAGGACAAGAAAAAGGAGGGGAAACCCTTCCAATAGCAGAATTGGACGTGATGAGGAATTCTCAAGAAAAGAGAGGCCAACCAGCTGAAGAGTTAATTACGATACCCTTAGATGAGACATACACAAAGAAAGTCATGTATGTAGGGGCTGGTTTGAAGGAATTAGAACGTCAAGAATTAACTCGCTTTCTACAAGAAAATAGAGACGTTTTCGCATGGACAGGGACGGACATGCCAGGAATCGACCACAACTTGATAAGTCATAAATTGAATATCTGACCTAATAAGAAGTATGTCTATCGGAAAAAAAAGGAATTTCGGAATAGAGAGACAACAGATTATAGACTAAGAAGTCCAGAAACTTTTGGAAGTCGGATTCATTCGGGAGATACAATATGTGGTGGCTAACCCAGTACTAGTGCCCAAACCCCATGGAAAGTGTAGGACGTGTATTTATTTTACAGACCTAAATGATGATTTCCCTAAGGATCATTATCCCCTTCCTTGTATTGATGCACTAATAGATGCAATGGCCGGACATGAGATGCTAAGCCTGATGGATGCCTATAGCGGGTATCATCAGATCAAGATGTATGAAGAAGACATACCCAAAGTGTCTTTCATAATAGAGCATGGATTATATTGCTATGTGGTTATGGCGTTCGGATTACGGAATTCAGTAGCTACGTATCAAAGATTGGTGAACAAAATATTTACCCCTTAATTGGGCGTTCGATGGAAGTACACATTGATGACATGTTAGTCAAGAGTAAAAAGAAGGGATCCCACATAGAGGACCTAGAGGCTACTTTCTTAATATTACGTGAACGCAATATGAAGTTAAATCCAGACAAGTGTGCCTTCGGGGTAGGAGCTGGAATTGTTTTAGGAATGATGGTTTCCTAAAGAGGAATCGAGGCCAATCCAGATAAGATACAAGCTATAATTAACTTGAGGCCCGCAATAAATGCCAAAAAAGTAGAGCAATTCACGGGATGGGTCGCTGCTCTGGGAAGATTTTTGTCTAAAGCTGGTGAGAGGTGTCTTCCTTTCTTCAAAGTGCTTAAAGCTGCCAAGAAATTCAAGTGGACGAACGAATGCCAAGAAGCGTTTGATGGATTGAAGGAGTATCTTAGTTCTCCAATTCTCTTAGTTAAACTTGAACAAGGTGATGTACTAGCTCTTTATTTAGCCATATCATAAGGTGCCTTAAGTGCAATATTGGTCAATGATCAGGGCGGGGTACAAGTCCTTGTGTATTACGTGAGTAAGGTCCTACATGGGGCTGAATTAAAATATGGGAGAATCGAGGAGTTAGCTTTGGCCTTAACCATGGCAGCTCAGAAACTGAGGCCTTATTTCAAAGCTCATACCATATACAACACAGACCAACCACTACGATAAATCTTGCATAAACCAAATACCAGTGGAAGGTTGGTAAAATGGGCAATGGAATTAAGTGAGTACGATATACGTTATAAGCCTAGAATGACCATCGTAGCACAAGCTTTGGCAGATTTAATTGTGGAGTGCACCATAACCCCCGAGGAAGAGGGGATATCCGAAGGAACAAACCCAATATCCTAAGAAGTAGAAGAAGAAAAGGAAGTATGGAGTTTATATTTTGACGGAGCATCTAACACACGGTGCGGGGCAGCTGGGGTAATCTTAGAAAGCGCAGGAGGCTTCCTTATTAGATATGCAGTTACCTAAAATTTTTGAGGTGACCAATAACGAAGCTGAGTATAAAGCCTTGATAGTTGGGCTGGGGTTAACGAGATCTTTAAGGACCGAGAGATTAATAATACGAGGTGACTCGTAACTAGTAGTTAGCCAGATCAATAGGGCTTATGAGGTGCGAGGGCTCAAGTTGGAAAAGTACGCTGAGATGGCTAAGGACATGTTATCCGAATTCAAAGGTTGGATGTTTCAATTCATACCGAGAGAATAGAACCTAGCAGCTGATGAGTTATCTAAATTTGTGCTAGAGCTATTCAGATGGAATATATGGGGAACATGTATTTAGAGGCTCAGGAGCAACCGAGTATAGAAGCAAAGTTGGTGGCACCCATACATGTCGAGGTAAATTGGATGGAGCCTATAAAGACTTATCTGATCAAAGGGGAGTTACCCCCAAATCCTGGTCAAGCTAAGAAGGTTCAAGGAAGAGCTTCTAGATATGCGATTATTGAAGGTATCTTATACAGGCGATCATTATGTATGCCTTACCTAAAGTACTTGGGGCCTCGGGAAGCTCAAATGGCTTTGGAAGAAGTCCACGAGGGGCATTGTGGACAACATATAGGAGGACGAATGCTAGCTCAGAAGATTATACGATAGAGATTCTTTTGGCCACCCTTTAAGCAAGATGTTATGAGTATGTGAAGACGTGTGATAAATGTCAGAAGTTTGCATCCATGCCTAGACAGTCTCCTAATGTACTTACATCGATTACGTCACCTCTACCATTAGCTATATGGGGTAGAAACAGTCATTCCTGTGGATTTATGGTCACCTAGAATTGAAAATTTTAACCCGGCTGAGAACGAAAAGATGTTAAGGATGGAGACTGACTTGATCGAAGAAAAGCGATAGGAAGCTGTCAACGGGATATTAGAATACAAGAGAAAAACTTCTTCTTATTATAATTATAATTTGAGAGTGAAAAAATGATATTTCATTAATGGAGATTTGGTTCTTGGAAAGCTTGAAGCTACTCGAAAAGAAAAAAGGAAGTTGTCTCCTAATTGGGAGGACCATACAAAATAAAGCGAACGGTGAGGTTAGGTTCTTATCACTTAGAAACTCTTGAGGGGGATGAGTTACCTCATACTTAATTTATAAATTAAATTGTCATATATTTATTTTATTTTTAGTAAAATATTTAATACTCTCACTCTATTAATATTTAATATTTTTACTCTAAATATTTTAATTTATTGATAATTATTTGAAATAAATAAATAATATATAATAAAATTAAATATTTATTAAAATTATATATAATAAAATTATATAAAATAATATAATTGGAGTGAGAGAATTTATTAATTAATAAAGATAAATAAAAT
Source organism: Eryngium alpinum (assembly GCA_032274865.1). NCBI lineage: Eukaryota > Viridiplantae > Streptophyta > Magnoliopsida > Apiales > Apiaceae > Eryngium > Eryngium alpinum. Next base: position 8,129 of record JAUEJK010268170.1, read on the forward strand.
TCTAATATGTATTATTTATATTTTATATTGTAATTTAATGTAAGACTATAATCAATAATTCTAAGATACCTTCTGTTTATGGAACTTTATATATGTAAATTAAAATAAATATATAATTAATGTTTCTTTCTCATTTTTAAAATATATTATCGTAGAGAAAGATTCAACTAAATAAATATTAACTTTTATCTATATCTATCTATCTATCTATCTATCTATCTATCTATCTATATATATATATATATATATATATATATATATATATATTTTATAATAACATGATAATGTTTTGTAAACATATAACAGATTTTTTTTATCATCTAACAATTAAACTAAATTAATGATATTTGTGATATGATTATAATACTATTTTGAAGAATTGTTCATAATACTAATATTTATATTATATGTAGAATATAAATAAGTTATAAAGTGTAACTGAGAAATCTTTAAAATATTTATAAATAGAGCATATGCAGATAGTAAATCATAAGTATGAACATTAATAGATACTCTAAACATGTATCTTCAAATTTCAGATCTAAATTTTAATCGAAGCTAAAGCTAATCAACACACACTCTCAAATTATCTTTCTTCCTCCTCACAATCACAAAACCTTTGAGCATATATCTCAAATTTTCAGATCTGAATTTCAATCGAATCTAAACCTAATCAACGAAATACATATGCAAAACCGACCGACAAAAAGCCTAGCGTTTTTTCACTTAAAATTTTCGGAGGCTATGAAAGTGGGTGGCAGAAACCTTAATTTTTCTCCACACAAACCATATGTGACACCTTCGATTGCAAAATCGGTGAATTTGTTCCATGTTAGACATGAGTTTTGTAGCTGAAATAGTGGAGGCCATTTGAAGGCTCATGGGAATATACTAACAAAAATTGTCTAGTATAAAGTGCCATAGATTATGACTTACAAAGTTTGTTTAGTTTGCTCAGATTTTAAATTATTAATTATATCCGACTAATTTTTATTGAATCGCTTAACTAAAAGACTCATTTGGTTAGAAGTTTGTCTTTGCATTCTATTGATATATTAATATATTTAGTCTCTTATAGTTGCATCGATTTATTTGTTTTTATTAATTCTATTTTGTTTGTGTTTCAGATTTACTTGGACGAAAAGTATTTGAGGAGAGAAGGTGAATGGAAACAAGAAGATTGTTAGCAGGATTTATCGTAGGGTTTATTATATTTTTTAAAGGTGTTATCTTTTGTGATATAAAAGTTTTATTGTCTAAACTTCCGGAAGAATCTCTTTCTTATGGCAATCGTAATTTAGGTTACGACCCATAGATTGGTTAAGCATACCTTTCGGTTCAATGATAAGCTTTTGTGGACGAAAAAAAACCTCATAAGCTATACTCGATATATATAAGCAAGATTATCTATCAATGAAACGTTTATCAGTTTCGAAAAAAAAATGCATGAACATCAAACATACTTATATATTGTGATTATTCATATTTTTAATAAAAATATAAAATTATTCTAAAAGTATATTAAAAATATAAAACTATTAAACCAGATTTTATAAGCAATGGCGAATCATTTTTAAAACTTATAAATATAATATATTTAAGTCGTAAATTAAAAAAAAATATATTAATTATTATATATTAAAACTAAATATTAATTTTGAATAAAAATATAATATATTTAATAATAAAATTAATTTTATAAATATAATATAATTACAATAAAAAAACTAGTATATATATAATTCGGCGAGCTGTGGGAGATGAAATTTGCTGCCTCTAGAAGTGGGTATTGGCCCATTTTAGCAATTTTTTTAAAAAAATTGTCCACAATAGCAGATTTTAAAAAATTGGCCCATTTTAGCATTTGATAACGCATTTTGAAAATGTGTTACAGTTATAACGCAT
>JAUEJK010268280.1:0-10033 GCA_032274865.1 Eryngium alpinum
ATTTTAATTTTATAAATTAATACATAAATAAATTTATATAACTAATAAAAATACTAATATAAATTTAATATATGATAATTATTTTTTGTAATAAAAGTTAAAAAATGACGTAAATTTGGAATTTTTATTAAAAATAAATTAAAAGTATTATTATGAAGTTAGGTTGAGTATATTAATTAGTATATATTACTTGTATGTATAAATATACACGTTAATGCAAACTGCAAACGTACACGGGTAGTGTATTTCTAAAAGCAAACTGCATTTAGCAATACAAACTTTGGGGGTAAAGTGAAAAAAGTGAGTTTACTGTATCTTTTAATACATATATAAGAGGGATATTTATGTAATTTTTATGAACTGCATTTAATAAAAGTGAACTACATTAAATTATGTTTACCTATCTTTTTAAACATTAATATTAATATATAATATATTGATGAATAAATTTCTAAAATACGTATTTTTTATATCCAAATATTATTATAGTGTGTTTGTATAATTTAAAAATAAATATTTATCTTAATAAAATATTTAAATATACATTTATTTTTAGAAGTTTAATAACAATGATTAACAAACACAACCTACATTGCTCTGTAAAAGTAGGTACTACTTTCAATCAAAATTAAAAATTAGTAATAAATAATTGAATTTATTTGTTCACCTTTGTTCAAGTTCTTGAAAGCCGGAAACAGATCCCGTATCCGAAGATCACGTTACTTGTTTATTTGTATTTGTATATACATATATGCAATAATTAACCGAAGAAAATTTTAGTAGATTACATAACTGGAAGCATGATCTTATACTTGTAATTTAAGTGATGATTCATAAATAACTATATATTTGATATTTTGTGGAACAAAATATTAATTAAAATATATCAGACTGTAACCTAATTAAAAAATAGACTCAGCTAATGTATCAAATCAAGGTCAGATATCAAACACTTTATTTCCTTTATTTTGATGTGTTATTATTTATTTGATTTTAATTAATTAATTTTATAATAGTATATTAAATCATATACACGGCCTTCTCCCATTATAGAAATAGGGAGATTATTTTTAATAATAATATAACTTTCATAATTATAAAATTAGATATATAGTACAATCACCGATTTCATCACCATGAGAATATTACATTATTAATTAATTTAGATATATAAGTTTACATATGGAACCACGATCTCGTAATTATATTATATTTATTATCATTATTTTGAAATTTATACTAATAATATAATAACCCTATCGTCACCCAGAAGTTAGGGGGGGTCAAATTGCAGCTCCAAATGAAGATGCCAATCTCCATTGTGCTCCAGCTCGATCACTATATAAGACAACTCCAACCACACACCACAGACAATTCAATTATTAAAATACAGTCCACTTTCCTCGATATAATAGTTGATGAGTGTACGGATCTTTCTCCTCTCGTGGATCTTGTACATATATACTCAACAAACGTTCCGCGTCGGAGACACCGAAACCATTTCGGCGTAATGATAAGAGCTTTGAAAATCTAGAGAGAGAAAATACAAAATTTTAACAGAGTGATAGTGTAGTGAAAATGACGTACATTTTCCTTCTCCAATTCTCAAGTATTTATACGCTTCTAATTAGGTCATCAATGCCACATGTCACATTATGATTGGTTCGGATTTTAGATGGATTTGGTCTTATTTCCCATTTTGGGCTCGTGGGCCCCATCAATTTTTTATTTGATAATTGATTGTATTTGTTATTTTTGGGCTTAGTCTTGTAATGTTATTAATCTTTGGGCTTTGTTACTAATTTACTTGTTATTGTAGAGCATATTTATTTGCTTATATTTGGGCTTATCACTTGCCCCCAGTTTATTGATAGTGCTCTTTAGGGTCTGTTAATAAACTTACCCTAAAAAGAGATGCTTAAATACAGGAAAAATATATATTTTCAGTATTTTAATAATAATATGATTGGTATTAAAGATGGCATAGTTTGCTCTTGTGGTAGTTTTATCGATGTAAGGTAAGTAACTCCTTGGAATTTGTGTTGTTGCTCTCTTTATTTTGAATATGTATCGTTTCTTGTGCAATTAAGTGTTGTCAATTCAAATACTTGCAATTTTGATAGTGTGTCTATATATATAAGTGAGTGTATGTATTGCCCACTTACTTTATTTTTACTATTTGAATTTCAGATTTCTACTTTCTCCTTCTTCTTCACTCAAGACACAACGGATCGGGTTTTTCGACCACGATAGCAATTCGTGAACATCTTGTTTTATCTTTACTGTATTTGGGGCAATTATAAAGTACCGACGTTTATTTAATCATCAATCAACCATTGTTCGTGCTTGTTTCTTTGAAAGCTTAGAAACAAGTATATTTTTTTTCCTCTTTTTATTTGTTGAACTTCTTTTGCTTTTTGTTGGTCTTTTAATGGAAGATAAGGATATTAGTAATGTATGTGAGTTTGATATGGGGAATGATGAATTAAAAAGTTCTAGGGTTTTTAGGTCCGTTAGTCATGTGGAAACAAGTTCCGATAGTCAATGTGCTAAGAGTCTAAATTTAATGGGTCGTGAAGTCGATGTAAGAGCTGATACAGATCTTGTTCGTGATGAAGATAGTTTAGGACAAGTAAATGGAGATGAGTTGTACGAGCAAGCTCGTGTAAAGCTTCTGCATTCAAAACGAATTGAAGATCTTGTGCTTCGTTCTGTTTATTTGACTACATCGTTTGGTAATATTAAAGAGTTAGATGAGTCCAGTCATATTGTTCCAAGCAAGTATTTTCTAAATGATTACTATAATGAATATGGTATTTGTAAGACTGTTCATCCTCTTCGCCTACTAAAATGGATCGTATTTGGTCTATTTTGAGGAAGATAGGTCATTGTACCACTCAATACCTGAGATGTTATTTAAATATGGTATTCGTTTACCCTTGCATCCATTCATTATCGATCTTTTTTAGGCTCTTGGGTGTAGCTTGTCTCAAATTGTTCCGAATAGTCATCTACACGTGTTAGCATTTATAGCTCGTTGTTATAGTCTTAAAATTTCCCCTGACATTGATATGTTCTTTACTATATATCGGGTTAATATGATGAAAGTTTTCAAGACGTATTTCGTTTCTGCACGTCGTGGTCGTAAAAGTTTGGTGACTGCTCCGATCTCAAATCCCTTTTGGAAACATGACTATTTATTTATTCCGGGTCCGAAATTCGTTATGTTGGGTCATTAGAAGCTGATTTCGCAGAAGAGTCTTGTTGCGTTTAACGGTCGTGGAAAATATTCTGATAAGCAAATTAGGTTGGTGATTGGAGATTAAACATGTTATCGTCATGAACAGTTTTTGGATAAGAGTTTTCTAGTGAAACATGGGTGTAAGTGTTATTGTTATTCATGTATTGGTGCTATGCCTATATTGCTATTTTATTTACTGTTTCTTGTGTTGCTCGTATTGTATATTATGAATTGATATATGGGTATTTTTGGCAGTGTCCGGCTCTACTAAGCAAGTAGTGGTTGGAGGTGGGAAGAGTGGCAAATTATTGTATGTTGATTTGACGGACGCTATCTTGAGTAAAAAATAAAGCGGTTCTTCGAGTCGTGTGGTGAAGAAAAATATGGCAAACAAGCATAAACTGCTAATTTAATTGCTAACTCAAACAGTGATATTGGGCCTGTTTCATCCAAGGGTTGTGAGGATGACCCATCCAAGGGTCGTGAAATTGTGCAGTATAGAAAGCGTGAAATTGATGTCGGGGAACATTCGCAATCTAAATGAGTTAAGATGGTTTCTCCCCCAACTCGTTCTTTAGGTTGTACTATTCGAGTTGGGGAGCGAGAGTGTTGGTTTGGTCCTGGTACGCGCCCACTTCAAGTTTTTGAAGGCTTTGATTTGCTAGATGATGCTCCTCATTATGTGGCTAAAAGCCCTGGTGAATTAGAGCATGAAACATATGTGTTCCTTGCACGTTTTATGAGTAACTATGTGCGAATGCGTCGTGAATTCGGACATGGTCCTTAAGCTTGGTTGGAAGAGGTCCAGAAACAATATGATGAGTTGCAGGATGAGATGTTGGGTTGGGGAGCAAAAGTGGTCGAATGGAAAAAGGAAAAAGGGTTGTTGGTTAAGCAAATAGAGGATTTAACTTTTGAGAGGTATAAATTGAAAGGAGATTTGGAGTCTCATAAGACTCGTTTTGAGGGCAAACTAAATCATGTGAAGAAAGAAAGTAAAGATAAAGGTCACAAAGTATATGCTTTGAAGAAAACTCTGGGTGAACGCGATACTGAGATCGTTAGCTTAAAGGCATCTCTAAAGGAAGCTAACGACCTTGCTGTCGGGTCGTGTGCAACTTGGGTATGACCTCTGTTTTGACAAGTTCGTTGGGGTTGGTGTTGAGGATGACTATAAGAAAGAGTTGACAGCTCTTCGTGATGGACGTGGTGCAGTTGAAGAAGGTGACAAAGATGGTGGAGATGGAGATGCAAGTCCTAAGGATCATGTTGAGAATGAACAAGTTGATGCTGGTGATGAAGGTCAAGAGCAGGAGTCCTAATCAGTTAGTTATTAGTTATTTTGTTGCTTCTTCTGTTAGTGAAGTTGTATTGGTTTAAGAGTTAATTTTTGGTGGTTAATGGGCTATGTGTAAGACTAAGTGAACTTTGTAGTTTCTAACTTTATTCATATCTTAATCATTTGCGTGATGTTGGGTTGTTAATTTTGACTCGTGATATGTTGTTTATTTGTTCTTATGCGCGTTGAGTCAGATTACGCGCATTTATTGGTCTTATGACCGTCATGGTTTTCATTAGTTGTCTTATTCGATCAAAAGTATCTAAGTTTAGAGTCGTTATGCGCCTCCTTTATGGGTCGTATAGGTCGTGTACGTCTTTTAAATTAACTTCTTTTTGTAGTTTGATGTTCGGGCTACTATCCATTTGGATACTTAAAATGAGAATTATATTTACAATTGGGAGCACTCGTGTTAAGGTTTATTATTCTTATTGTGATGTGTGTTTGTTTCGCTTAGGTGTCTAGTAGGTCATGTGGCCTCTCATTAGGAATTCTTCTATGCTCGTATATCTTGTTGTTTCAGACCTTGTAGTGGTTCGAATTCGATTTACTTTATTTGAGTGTTAGGTGCTTAACAGCTAATGCTCTTTATGTGTGATGCACAGTGGGTCATTTGACTCATATGATTTTATGGACGTCGTAATAGGTCATATGACCAAAATGTATCATTTTCGTTTGTGCGTCTGATTTGTTTGTGGTATTAGACTTATGACACAAAAAGTTGGATCCTTTTGTTTAGTACTGCGCATAGAGTGTGGGTCTTACGGCTCATTGTGGGTTAAGTATGCGTTTAATCAGTTCTTCACGCATGTGCACGTGCATAGGTCATTTGACCTTATACTAGAAAATGATCTTTTAGTTTGTTCAGATGTTATATGGGTCGTTTGATCCTTGTGTAAAAGGAGTAAAATGAGATGTCTTGTGGTTGTTTGGTGAAGACCAAAATACGTCACATTTGTCGGGTGAAAATGAAAAATATTGTATATATAAAGATAATGTGTAGCATAACCATTGATTTGGAAAATTGTATATGAGGAATTCATATTTGCATTGTGTATAGTTTTACTTAAATTTTTCAAAAATGTAAATTTATATGTAAGTAATTTGAATATAGAATTATTTGAGATATATGTCTTTTGTATTTCTCTTGGAATTTTGATATACTATTATGAGTAGTCTAAACCAAGAAATTATACTTGTAAGGGTACTTATTATAAAAAAAAATATAATGTGGATAAAAAGTTGTGAAAATAGGCGTGTTGCCCATTATGCTATAAAATTAAATAGAGGAATTGGAGATTGAAACAAAACAACTCATATCATTGCTGAAAATTTAATACATCCTCATGGATAATTTCGAATCAAGAAGCTAAAGCTCTTATTCATAATAACTTAAAATAATTTAAATCCGTGCTACTTGAGCAACTACTGATAAATTTTTTTAAGATGAGCAATGTTCCATGTGTTGGGGATAGGAGTGTCATCAAGATGAGTTAGAATGTAAGTTCCTGGATTTATAACTGAATCACTTTGAATGGGTTGATCTTTGGCTCCAACAGCTTTCTTTTCTCTTACGACCAAGTCTCCGACCTTAAGAGTTTGAGGTTTGACTCTTTTGTTTTAATATTGAGTCATTTTTTCTGATATTGGGTAAGGTGCATGTTGGCCGCATCTCTTGTTTCATCAAGCAAACCGAGATCCATCTTAAGACCTTCCTCAATTGTCTCCAAATTAAACTTTTCAACTCTTAGTGATTGAATCCCCAACTCAACAGGAATTAGAGCTTCTATTCCATATGCCAGCTTGAAAGAAGTCTCTCCAGTTGCAGTTCTGGGAGTTGTACGATATGGCCATAGCACATTGGGTAAATCTTCAACCCATTTTATTTTTGCATCCCAAATTCATCGTATGAGACCACTCAGAATGGTTCTGTTGGACACTTCTTCCTGCCCATTAGATTGAAGATACGCCACAGAAGACTTGGCATGTTTGATTTGTAGCTCTTCTAGAGTTGCTTCAACATCTTGTCCCACAAATTGTGCACCATTGTCAGAGACTAAGAACCTCGGGACTCCGAATTGAAAAACAATCATCTCCATGAGAAAATGTATAATTTCCTCTTCTCTGATTCTTTGTGTTGGTTTTGCTTCCACCCAATTGGTTGTATATTCCATTCCCAAATGTTCTCCACATATTCTCTCGTGGACTTCTTTCATAGCATAAAGAGCCTCGTCAGGACGAGCTTCAGCTGGGTCATCTAGTATGATACCATTGAGTATGAATTGCTTTATTGGGGTTCTCCAATCATTCTCTTCCTTCAAGTATTTGATCATATTCTCCTGAACCGCTTTGTATTGCCCATTGACTTGATTAGCCACAATTTGGGAATCAGTGAACACTTTGAAATATGATATTTCCAATTTTTTAGTTAATTGAAGACCAACAATCATTGCCTCATATTCTGCCCCGTTATTAGTCACTTTGAAGGACAGCTTGACTGCTTGGTTGATTTTAAAACCTTATGGGCTTTCGAGTAAAACACATGCTCCACCTCCGTTGGCTGTGGATAACCATCGATGAATAAGAGCCAGAATCTGACTTCTGGAATTATTTTAGAGGATGAAGGGTCATTTACTATTGGCTGTTCAATCTCAGTATCAAAGGTGCATTCTATCAAGAAATCAGCAAAGATTTGGGCTTGAATTATTGATCGAGGCTTAAAAAGGATATCATACTGACTGATTTCTAAGGCCCAAGTGGACAACCGTCCCGAGACATCTGGGCGATGCAAAATTTGTCTTATGGGCTTATCAGTAAGCACTTCAATCTTGAAACCTTGGAAATATTGCCTGAGTTTCCGACTTGCCATGACCACAGCAAACGCCACTTTTTCCATTTTTGCATAATTCTCTTCAGCTTGTCTTAAGACCTGACTGACATAGTAAATCGGATGCATGTTGCTGTCTATCTTTCGAGCTAACACTGCTGCTACATCCCGCTCTGAGACAGCAATGTAGAGATATAAAGTTGTGGCACCTTGTGCGGTGGCCAATATAGGAGGTGCCGAGAGAAACTTTTTCAAGTCTTGGAATGCAAATTCACACTCCTCATTCCAACTATACTTTTTTGCTTGCTTCAAGGTATCAAAGAAAGGCAAAAACTTTTCAGCAGCTCGTGGGATAAAACGTCTCGAAGCGGCTAGACACCCGGTGAACAGTTTCATGGCTCTTGGAGTTTGGGGTATAGCCATTTCAAGGATCGCTGTGATTTGCTTTAGATCAACCTCGATGCCCCTTTCAGAAATAATGAATCCCAAAAACTTTCCTGATTCCACACCAAAAGTGCAATTCCATGGGTTGAGCCCCATTGGTGTGCCTCTTATGACCTCAAACATTTCTTTAAGATCTATAACATGACCCTCCGTGGTCTTAGACTTGACAATAATATCATCCACATAGACCTCCAATTGTTTGCCTTTTTGTCTTGCAAAAATCTTGTCCATTGCTCTTTGGAAAGTAGCGTCAGCATTGATATGACCGAAAGGCATGACGGTATAAGTAAAAACACCCTTGTGCGTTATAAAGGATGTCTTAGGGATATCTTCCTTAACAATTTTTATCTGGTTATATCCTAAAAAAACATCCAAAAAATGAGAATGTTGTGCTACCGGCCACAGAATCAATAAGTTGATCAATGTTTGGTAGCGGGTAAAAATCATTTTTGCAGGCTTTATTCAAGTCGGTATAATCTATGCAAATGCGCCACTTCCCATTGCTCTTCTTCACCATTACTTCATTAGCAACCCATTCAAGGAACTGTATCTCTTTAATGAACTGTGCGTCTAAGAGCTTCTGGACTTCTTCCTCAGTAGCCTTTTATTTTTCTGCTGAACAAAACCGCCTCTTTTTTCTTACTGGTGTTTGTGATGGTTGGATCCCAATTTTATGAACAACTATTGTTTCGGGTATACCGGGAATCTCGTGGGGACTCCATGCAAAAATGTTAATAAATTCACAGAAGTGAGATGGGTGGTCTTTTGACATCCTCTTTCAAATTTGCTATAATCAAAAGCTTTTTTCTCGGGCCACATGTCATTAACCATCAGCTCTTAAACTTCTCCTGCCGGTGCCACTTGTTTATTTGTATCTGCCTCTTATCCGAACTCTTCCAACTCTAAATGAATGTTATGACATATCCCTTTTCTTTGTCATTGGACTGTAAAGTCATTATATAGCATGTTCGGGCGATGGACTGATCGCCTATCATTTCTCCAACACATGTTTCCGTGGGAAACTTCATTTTCAAATGGGGGATAGAGGTGACTGCTCCCAATAATGTAAAAGTCGTCCTTCCCAAAATGGCGTTATACATTGATGGGAGATCAACAATGTAGAAAGTGATTATTTTTATGACTTGCTGAGGAAGAGCTCCAAAAACTACAGGTAGATCAATGGTTCCTGGACTACTGACTGGTTGGCCATTGAAAGCATAAAGAGTACAATCGTTGCTCAGGTCGGGCTTATGACTTGTCAAGTCTATTCGTTCATATGCATGTAAGAACAAAATGTCCACTGAGCTGCCATTATCAATTAATATCTTTTGGACTTTGTTCTTTCCCACCAAAGTTGTTATTACTAGAGCATCGTCATGAGGTTCCAAGAGATTTGTGTGGTAATCTTCACTGGTGAAAGAGATTGTCATGGACGACCTGGCTCTTTTGATAGGTCTTATGTCCACATTATGAATTTGACGAGCATAGCTCTTTTTACTGTTCTTGGAGAAACCTCCTCCCACATGCCCTTCAAAAATTGCTCCAATGTGTCTGTAATCATCATCTATCTCAATTGTTGCCACCCGGTAGGAACGGTCAACAAACTGTTGTAAGTTGCCACCTTGAATTTTATGTTCAATGAACTCTCTCAACTGATTACATTGTTGCGTGTCATGCCCATAGTCCTTATGATGCTCACAATACTTGGAGGTGTTGATTTTTCTGTCTGGGTTCATGGGTCTTGGAACTTGATAAGAAGGGTCTTTTTGTAGGAACTTAAGTATCTTGACTCGAGTTGTATTAAGACGTGTGTACTCACCATTTGTTCAGAGTTTTTCCAATCTTTTCTTGGCTCATCTTTCCTTCCATCCACCTTATCATTCTTCTCATTTCCCCGCGCAGCCCATTTGGGTCTTATGCTTCCTGCTGCTTCTTGGATATTAAGACGGTGCTCCAAAATTTGGCTAGCAGCTCTTAATGTCTTTGGTCTTTTTTCAAGATACTCTTCAATGATGTTGTTGTGTCATTCCTGGTCTATACCATGACCCAGAGAATTGATTGCCACATCCTCCACCAAGTACGGGATATCAGCACATTCTTGTCTAAATCGAGTGATGTATTCTCTTAAAGATTCAGATTTCCTTTGTCGTACCTGCATTAGAGCACATGATTCCTTTCCATC
>JAUEJK010268391.1:0-10031 GCA_032274865.1 Eryngium alpinum
ATTAGAATATATAAATTTGAATATTTAAAAACTTTATAAAATTAATAAAATAAATAATAAAATAAGTTTAATAAATAACTTAAACAAGTTTGAATAAAATAAAATAAAAAATATAAAGTAATTTTAAAAATATTTAAATATAAAATAAAATTATATTCTTAAAATATAAAAATAAAATTCTTTAGGTATCCAAAATGTAATTTACTCAATGACAGTTTTAACGGTGTTAAGTGAAAATTAACGGCAGCCACTTTATTGAAACACGGAAGCCAACCCTAGCCACCGATATGAAATTTTAAAACAACAGTCATTGTATCGGGAATTTTTAATAAATTCAGCCACCGATATGCAATTAACTCAATTAGCAAACATTGTTTCTTTCCCATATTCTAAAGTTTGAAGAGTTTTCTTTCAGGAGTAATTACAGCTTAAGGTGCACACTTTTTTCTTCTCTCTTCTTCAAGTCATCTCATAGTTATGTTCATATATGGACTTGTTTCTTATTTATTGTCTACACATTATTTTTAACATGGACTTAGAAGTAAGTCAGGAAAAAAGTAGTAAGAACGGCCGAACCAGTGAGTATTCTTTTCTTCACTTTACTATTGTTAACCAAATTATTTATTTTGTTGTTGGTTCTGAATTTTCTGTTGCGATATAAATTCTATTATCAATTTTAATATAATTTAATTATGTTTAAAAATATTTACCGTGTTAATTAATTATGTGTGGAATTATATTGCGTTTTGGTGGAATAGTTAGATTTTGGGATAGTGAATATTGTGTTTTGGGCCCGATCAAGGTGGTTTATACCAGCTGAGCGAGCAAAGGGCTATGTTAAGTCCCGATATAAGATCTTGGTCTGCCATGTCCTGTCATAATCAAGAGTTGATTGTGCTGGATTAAGTGCGATATTAAGTTCATGTACTGCAGCATGACTGTTTAAGATGATATAAGGCAGAACCGATGAGTCTATTTTGACGAGATAAGGAACAGCGATTCTCATCGCTAGTGTGAATTTGATTGATTGATTTAAATTGTCATTCTTATAATTGCAGCATTTCACGTGAATCAAAATCTTTTCAGAACTGGATACTCACTGAACCACGTTATAGTGGTTGACGTATTTTCTCTACTTATATATTTCAGGTGGTGAGGAGTTTATAGATCCGCGTGTGTGAGGTAGACGACATGCGAGTACTCCCGTGAGGAACTTTTGGACTAGTTGTATATTTGTAAATAACCTTTTGGGGCTTGTAATAGATAGTGAACGTTTGACTATAACATTATATCGAGTCGTCGATATATTGGGTATTGTAATATTTTGTTTAACTTATATTGAGACTTTTTAATTAACTAGTTGAGTTTTTTTGTTGCTCCTGACGAGCTAACTCGTATTCTGTGGAGTGCGGGTTAGGGCGTCACAAAATCCATATCTGATACTTGAATTTTCCGAACCAAATACCCCTAAGATCTAATAAAATTATTATTATTTTGTTTTGTTTTTGAATTTAACTTTAACATCTAACTATTATTGTAAGAAATTTAAATAATATTTTTATTAGATATTAAAATGATTAACTATTGTGAAACATATAAACCATCAGTGTTGGTTCTGACATTGTTCCACGTGTTAGGTTATAGTTCAGGTAGATTTATTATTTCCAGTTTACTAATTCATGTGTTGAAAACTTAAAATTTAAAGTTTTCTATTAAAATACAATGACATTAATTATATTTATAATTACTATATGATATTTTGTTATATTTGAAGATATGTAAAATATAATTATAATTTATAATTTATTATATTTATAATTATGATTTGTTTTATTATATTTAACGTATGTATTTATATGTAAAATATATTTATAATTAGTTTAATATTTTTTTCTAAGGAATTTATTTTTAGTGTTTAGCTTGTGTTTGATTTGGTTGAACGGCACGAGGAATAAATGAAACAGAAAATATATTAAGAGATTTAAGAGGAAAGAGAATATTATAAGGAAAATATCAAAAAGTTTGGGATGAAGATAATTGTTTATAATTACAAATAAAGATATGATCTTTAAGGATTTTTAATAATTTTTTGTACGAAATTATTTTAATAGATTTGGTTTAATTTTTTGAGACTTGTGATGTAGTTCTTAATAATTTTTATAAATTATTTTTAAAAACTTCTGAAGATCTTTATAATTTTTTAAAATATATTTTATTGAAGTTATTAGAAGACTTTCATTTATGCATTTATAGTAAATATTTATATTAGAATTAAAAATTATAATAGCATTTGGAAAAGTAAGTAATTTGTTAGTTATATTAATAATACAAGTTTTTAGTCATCTGATATTGTACGGTAATTTTTAATATTTTTATTTAATATTGTTTAATTAAATTTATTAATTATATATAAAATATTATATTATTTTAAAATTATAATTTTTTAAAATATATCATAATAAAATTATATGATCATTTTTAAGATATAATAATAATAATATCAACTATCCAAATTTTAAACTAATTATAAATATTAGTCATCATGAAATATTATAATCTAAATAAGATCAAACTTGGATTTTATATATAAATAAATTATAGTAATAGATTTCAGTATTACTATATATAAAATATATAATATGTTTTATCAAAATAATATAATTAAGTTAAAATAAATATAATTAATAATTAAAATTATATTTGCTATTATTTATTAACTACTATAATATGTCAGATAAGATAATTTAATTTAAAAATAAAATAAATATTATTTTTCACTATTTATCAAATAATATATTTAATATTTTGAATTAAAAGATAATTAATTAAAAAAGGTATACAAGAGAAGTTGAATAGTATACATATACTTTGGAAAAATATTGAGCATAAAATGATATAATATTAAGGGCTTATGGGAGGTGAGCGGGCTGACTTATGTAAGACTACACGAATTCAGGAGGCGGCTTGATTTTAAATTAATTTTTATTTATTTTTATTATCATAAATAGAAATCAAGCTTATATAAGAGTATGAGCTTAAACTCATCTCCCGTTTTCTTTATTATTACTAAGAATGAGTTTTTGATTATATTTTTAATAAAAACGTTAGAAGTTATTTAAAATCATGCAACAAAGCAATGACAATTTTATAAAGTATTGTAGTTATATTTTAAAGTAAAAAATTATTAAAAGTTATTAAAATTTAAAAGTCATTCTCCATTAAAATTATTGACTTTTTGAATACCACCTTACTTTGGTGGAATTATTAAAAGTCTAAATTAAATACTTCTTACATTTAATAATTTCATAAAAATTATAATTAAAAATAACCTTATTTTTAATAACTCCATAAAAATTAGAATCGAATACCTCGTAATTTTTAAAATCACTAAAAAGTGACTAAGATTTTTAATTAAACACCCTGAAAGATTGTAAATAAAATTATGGGACCATTCATTCATTTCCAAATATATCCGTTTTACATACATACATGAATGAATAATTTTTGGTTGAATCACAAAAGAAAGAAATTAGAAAGAAATTGATAAAAATTACGAAATATAACAGCAATGAGTTTTAGCTAAATAAATAATTTTTAGTTGGACCTCAAAAATGAAACGGTAAATAAAATAATAAATATTCTCGTATTCAATTATTCATGTAAAAAAATTAGTTCAAATTTCGTTACAGTCATCTATCCAAACCTGTAGAACATAATCATGAGCATGGAAAGTTATATTTGAAGCTATTGTTTGAGTTCTAGATACAGATAAAATTATAAATTCTGTTATATTTTACAATATATGTACAGCTGAGTATTATTAAATTATTTAGATTATTCATAAAAAATAATTAGTTATCAAAATATTTAAATTTTATATTTTTATTTATAAATATCATATAAATTTTTAAATTTTATATAAATTTTATATAAATTTTATTATCTTTTAAATATTTATATCATTATTAAATTTAAATCAATTCTAAATCAAATCCAACTTATTTCTAGTAATTTATACTACTAATTAATATCAAAAGAGTACTACCTCAGGTTCAAAATATAGGCTTAGTTTAACTTTGGTATGTAATTTTAGGGGCTTTGACCGCATAGTTAGAAATATTATTCTTTAAATTTTATTTTTTTTTATAAAAATTTAAACTTTAAATTTTTATTCAAAAAAAGAAAATTTAAAGAATAATATTTCTAACTATGCGGTCAAAGTCTTTAAAATTACGTACTAAAGTCAAACTAAGCTTATATTTTGAACCGGATAGAGTATGTAATATGTATATGTATGTACTAAAAGTTTCCCAAAATACATGCATGGTATTCTTCAAAATTTACCATTTAAAGCTCCCAAAAACTATTGGAACAATATTAAAAGAGTAATGCTAGGGAATCGAAATGGTTCCCGAATGACATGTGGCAGACAGAGATTGGTATGATTGCAGGATGGATTTACAAGATTAACAGGGGGTCCATTGTTTATTTAAAACCCACCATTTAATAATTGACACGTGGAATTCAGGAACGAATTTGGGATCTATTTCGGGAGCCCTAATATTTTCCATATTAAAATATAGAGGGATGGACTGTGGACACGGTAACAATATAAGTTAATAGTGTGAATAAGGTACTGTCCTCGGGTCTCTTTTATAAGACGGGGTTGATTTTAATACGTAATTTTAAATATTTTGTCTGGTTAGTTAAAAATATTATTTTTTAATTTTTTAAAATAAAAATTTAAATTTTTATTCAGAAAAAAATTTAAAAAATAATATTTCTACCTACTCAATTAAAGCACATAAAATTAGATGCTAAAATCAATATCTTACATAAAACATTAGAGGGAGTACATGCAAACCCTCGCTTCAAGATATTGTAATTAATATAGTAGATGATGGAGCTCGAGTAGAAAGTACTCATTCATCTTTGGGGTAAGAATTTAGGATTACTGTCAGTTAATAAATTAAAATAATTTTATAAATATATTATTAATATAGAAAGTCAAAAAGATTCTATTCGGTCAAATTTTATTGAAAAGGGTAAAAATTTAGGATTAATGTCAGTTAATAAATTAAAATAATTTTATAAATATATTATTAATATAGAAGTCAAAAAATCCTATTCCATCAAATTTTATTAAAAAAGAAAATTTGTTAGAATTAAGAAAATTCTTTCGATTCAAATGTATCACGTAAAAATTAACCTTTAGAATAACTTTTTGTTTTACAGAAAGAACTCATAAGAGGAGCGTGTATTCCTAATCCTACCCACTCAATTAGAGGTGTAATTCGATCCGAGGCACCTCAAGCTCGACTCGGGCTCCACTCGATAACGTGGCCTCGACTCAGCTCCGTTATCGAGCTAGAGCTCGAACATGTGTTTGGGCCCGATAAGAAATTCGATCCGATCCGAGCTTTAGGGGAGCTCGACTCGTTCAGCCCGAACTCGATTCGGCTCAAACTCGGCTCGATACTTTAATACAAAATTGAAAAATAAAAGTGATAATTATATGGGTTAATTGGCATTTGGGCTGGACTCGAAAAATTGGACTAGAAAAAGTGATTTATTTTTTCGGGTAGCTCGAACTCGGCTCGAACTCGATAGGCTCGATAAGCTCGAAAACAAGCTCGACTCGTTTTATACTCGATCCGAATTTGAACATACCTTCTGAGCTCATTAACAAATCGAGCCCGACTCGGCTCGAACCAAAAAGGCTCGAGCTCGAACTCAATAAGCCAAAGCTCGGCTCGGCTCGGTTCGAATTACACCCCTACACTCAATATTTTATTTAATATTAAAAAAATTGCTTCTGCTTACTATATTTGAGAAAATCTAAAAATCAGCTTATAACATATAAGGAAGGAATCAATTTACGCATGGAAGAGGAAGAGGAGCAAGGTTCAGCGTCAATGCATGTCCCTTTACGCTTGCTTTTACCCAGCTACGGCGTGCCATGACGGTGATTATGCTCACCACCGCCAGCTGACTGTCTTCAATTCTTCGCCGCCTCTGTTATTAAGTACTCGCTTCACGTTACCCGAGGGTTAGGAGGTCGAAGAGGTGCCTGGATCATACGCTTTTTGCGTTGATAAGGTGTAAATTCATTTGATTTTTGAGTTCAATTTTTTATTCTATATAAAAAATTACATTTATCGGCATAAGGTTTTTGTCCAATCCATTTAGTTTGCTTGTGATTTATGATTTTGGGGAAATTATGATGAAGTTACAGTAGTGTGTACTCCATCCGTTCCCTGTCACAGTTGATTTTGGAACTTAGGGTTAAGTGAAATCAAATTGGGGGGCGCGAGTTAAGGATTTGAACTAAGGTCAAAACGCAACATTTCATCTGTGTTAGGCCTCTTAGGTGATGGACGGGTTTTCGTTAGTGGACTAATAATTAGATATTGGGATGTAGATATTAAGTTTGTTGTTAGCTAGCCCACTTGGGATGTAATTACTATATAAGGAATATTACCTAATATAGTCAGTATGCAGAATGGAAGTAAAAAGTTATTTTATTATTTTCTTCTTCTAGCAATTACACGTCCTCTACTTTACTCTGATGCTTTCTTAATTTCCAGTCTTTGTACAAATTGCTTACAAATTAGTATCAAAGCCTCTTCTGGGCCATGGCTGAAAATAATTTGAAAAATACTATACAAAAGCATGAAAAAATCATTATAAATATTGAGTCTAAACTAGAGCAACTTTAGCTAAATATTGGCTGAAGAACAATAAAAAATTAATGCTGCCAGAGAAGAACTTAAATTGCAGATGGCACAAACCTCAAACGTAACCGTGGATAATAACATCAACATGTTTGATGAATTGCTGGAAAGGATGCAAGTGTGACAAATGGAAATAAAGGAAAAGCCACAGTTCATTATAAGAGGAGGAATCTGTTAATGCAATGGAAGGGTAAATTCTAGTTTTCAGCCCAGCCATCTCAACCAGTTTCTATAAAAATCCGCCTAGATCCATGAGTAAACCACCTGGATTTAATCCACCTACTTCTTCTCAGCATGGTATTATAATGAACTTTTACTTGGAGAAGGATCTGGTACCTACAAGCCAATATATGGATCTGCATCAGCTGGGAATTTTCAGGTAATAAATGATACTTCTAATGGGTTCCATAATACTCCTCCACACACTTACAAAGCTAGACCCACAACACTTACACATGCTACTACCACTCAAATTCTCATTGTCACCATACCTTATTAGGTATCATTACCATATGTTAGTTCACAATCCTTACCACCACAAACAACACAAGTGTTGCCTCCCTTGTTATCATAAAACTTGGGCTCATTAATCCAACAATTAGAATTACCCCCTATTCTTTGTCATTGAACCTATATAGCCAGGGATTTGCATAATTCCAAATTCAAAACTATCTGGCCGCACAAGGACAAACCCCTAGTCAATCTTACTCTACTGGAGTTGCTCATACTATGGAATACACACAAATTCCACAAACTGGTGGTTATACTCTAGTGAGTGCACACACTACAAGACCTTTCATTCCACCACAGAGATGCACACTAAACTCATACTCCATTTCTTACAATCCAATGTTGGGCCATGGAGTACAGAGAGAACACAGTCCCTACATACCTTATAAATTTCTAAAAGTCAATTTCCCCAAGTTTGACGAAAATGATCCAAGGGGATGGATCTCAAAATGTGAAAAGTTTTTTATGCTAAACCTTACATTGGACAGCAGACAAAGTTATTTTTGTTTCACTACATTTGGAGGTAATGGATGACACTTGGTATCAACCAGCTCAGATTGAGCAGCAGAATTTGTAATGGAACGAATATACAAGATTGGTGTGCCACAGATTCACTAAAGGGGGTTATGAAATTTTGGAAGGGCATTTCAACAAATTAACACAAAAGGGAAGTGTGGATGAGTATATAAGTAAATTTGAGAATCTAAAAAAATATATGGTGGTACAAAATCCAAGTCTAGGAGAAATGTACTTTATTAACAGTTTCTTGAGTGGATTAAAAGAAGAAATATCTAGTGTATTGTATTTGCACAGACATGTATCACTGAGAGATGCAAAGGAGAAGGCAAGGGCACATGAGGGGGTTATTATGGCTATGGAGAAGAGAAGTAAATTTGGAAGTAAGGGGAACACGGGAGGAAACATAAATATAAGGATGAATACTGATACAGGCATGGATAAAAAAAAAGGAGTGACCCCTAAAAATCATGTGAGAAGAATCTCTTATAATGTTTTCAGGGAAAGAATGGACAAGGACTTATGCATACATTATGAGGAGAAATGTACTCCAGGGCATAACTGTAAGCAAAAATAACTCTATCTGACGATAACAGATAATGAAGAGGAAGAAGAAAAATAGCCTGGTGAGATGAATATTGAATGGGAGGTGGAGCAAGTAGAAAAAGAGGAGCCAATTATTGGGAATTCTGAAATATCCATGCACGTTATGGCAGAAACTGATGGTTTGCATACAATTACCTTAAAGGCAACAAAATAGAAGTATGAAATGAAGGTCTTAGTTGACAGTGGATCATCACACAGTTTTGTATCAAGTACAACTGTCAAGAAACTAAAGCTAAATACTACACCATGTACTTCATATAATATAACCATGGAAAATGGAGCTGTTATCAAATATGATCAGCAAATTAGTAACTTTACCTGGGAGATGGCAGGAGAGAGCGTTAAAACAAGTGTGTTGGTGCTACATGTGGGTGGATATGATCTTATATTTGGAGTACAGTTGATGAAGGAGGTGAGCTATGTCATATTCAATTTTAAAACAAGTGTGTTGGTGCTACCTGTGGGTGAATATGATCTTATATTGGAGTACAGTTGATGAAGGAGGTGAGCCCTGTCATATTCAATTTTAACACTAATAGTATTAGTATTAAATGAAAGGAAAAAAGAGTGGTACTTAGACAAGACAAAAGGGAGTAAATGGCTGAGTAAAGAAGATTCTTGTTACTTGATACAATTAACAGTTGTTAATGCTGAAGCAAAACAGGAGGAAGTTCCACAGGAGATTCAAGAGCTAGTTGATGAGTATAATGACATCTTCGCAACACCAATAGGGCTGCCACCTATCAGAATACATGGTCACAAAATACCCCTCAAAGATAACAGCGTACATGTGAATTGAAATCCATACAAATGTCCATATGCACACAAGGCTGAGGTTGAGAAAATTCTTAAAGAAATGTTGGAGAATGGGATTGTTAGGAATAACGCATGTCCTTTTTGCTAGTCTAGTGATGTTAGTCAAGAAAAAAGATAACATATTGAGGCTATGTGTTGATTATAGAGCTTTAAATTCATTAATAGTCAAGAATAAATTCCATTTTCCTATAATTAAAGAATTGTTGGCAGAGTTGAATGGGAGCACCATTTTTAGCAAGTTAGATCTAAGATCGGGGTACCATCAAATAAGAGTACATGAAGATGATAAACCCAATACTGCATATAAGATACATGTAGGTCATTATGAATTTATGGTCATGCCTTTTGGCTTAACCAATGATCCAACAAGTTTTCAATGTCTTATGAATGAGGTATTTTCTGAGCATTTAAGAGAGTTCATCTTAGTTTTCTTTGATGACATATTAGTTTACAGCTCTAGCTAGCCAACCATAAAGAACACTTGAAAACTGTTTTTGAATTATTGAGGAGAAACCAGCTATATGAAAAGAAATTGTTAGGAAAATATATAAAAGTTTGATGATGTGCATTTGTCTAAGTGTTAGCTTCTGATGTGACAGAAATTGTTCTTATCAATACAAGAAGCTTGAAGTTGATCTTAAGAAAGAAGCTCTACATTAAGAGAAGTCATAAGAAATAGAAATCAAGGTTAAAGTCAATCACAGTTAAAAGATATGTTGACCAGCAGCCAGGACAAGCAGGTAGCGTTGACCAGCAGCTAAGACCGTTGACTTTGACTAATGAAAAAGAGATTCTGATGGTTTATGATTATTTAGTATTTGGATAAAAGAAGCTAAACAAGAAGATACT
>JAUEJK010268501.1:0-10031 GCA_032274865.1 Eryngium alpinum
GCTTATAAAAAAAAGCTTGAAAAAAAAGCACCAAATATGTGCTTTTTTCCAGCTTATAAGCTGCAGCCACTTATAAGTGTTACCCAACTCAAAAAAATTAAATCTTTTTTAATAAATAATTAAAATAAGAATCAAACAACTGATCTTACTTTGATTTTCAGACACCTTTAATTATTAGACGGGCATATGTTGACATTTGGGCGAAGAGGTGAAGATAAACATAGAAAAAGTTGCACCTGTACGAATTTTCTATTGTTAAATTCATTGATTGTGCACGATATATTTGACCGTGTCCTGAAACACGTTTTTACATTTCCAACATTTCCTTTTCACTAAAAATTTCACTGAAGTGTCAATCAGAATTAACTTATATTGGTTAGTGCACTTGGTGACTAGATTTTGACTAATGCTACCCGGCTCCACAAAAATTTTCAAATTTGACGTAGCAATCTCTAATTTACCACAAATTCAGAATTTTTATAAAAAAAAAGTTTAACACATATGTGCCACGTCAGATTTTGGTACAAATTTTGATAAATCTTTTGGGTTATCTAGTATTTTTCTTAGATTTTTATTGGAGTTCGATT
Source organism: Eryngium alpinum (assembly GCA_032274865.1). NCBI lineage: Eukaryota > Viridiplantae > Streptophyta > Magnoliopsida > Apiales > Apiaceae > Eryngium > Eryngium alpinum. Next base: position 588 of record JAUEJK010268501.1, read on the forward strand.
GCATTTATGATATATTTTTTAAGCTTAATTTAGTGATGTACCTGAACTTCAAATATAAGAAATTGAATATAATAATATATAATATAACAAAGTAAAACATAAGATAAGATAGAATTTAACAAGTATATTTCACATATATTATATATAGAACTTACGGCGGTCGATGACTTATATAAATTAATTATATTTTAAAAATTAATATACATTAATTTGGGAGAGTAATTTATTTTAAATTAATATTTATTTATTTTTATTATTATAAATAAAAATCAAACTTATATAATAACATGAGTTTAACCTCTATCTTTCGTTTTTTTATATATTAATAGCTATTTTAGTTATTCTATAAATATATAGAAGTTAATTTCAAAGTTTAGTAACATATATATCCTTCTATTTTCGGTATATCCTAAAGGTTGCTACACGAATTTAGAATACCGTCTATTAATCAATTACGTAATTAATAATTAATTATAATTATTAAGTAATAATATATTTTATATTTATGAGTTTATTTTTTTATCAATTTAGTTATAATCATATTATTAATAATGATAATGATAATGATAATTATAAATTATAGTTTAATAATTAATAAGATACTTATTTAAATTAAATTTTAAAACTATCCAAATTCAAACCAATATAGTTTTTTATGGGGTGTTGAATCCATAACAACTAAGTCAAGAAGTGGAACTCTCTACCATTGAGCTACTTGCGGCCTGTTCATTTTTTTTAAAATTATAAATTTATATATTAATATACTAACAATAATTAAAAAAAATATAATTAATATGTATCAATATTCATAATCAAAATTATCAAATAATAAATCCTTATTAAATGAACTAATACTTATCTAAACAAAAAAAATTGAACGACGATCTCATTATTATAGTAACATCTTAGTTAAATAAAAGAATAATAATAAATAATTTGATTATTTTATGTCGAATTTCCGGTCTAATATACTTGTTAAACTCTTATTTATTTAATAAAAAAATAAACCTTCTATTGCTTAGGAAAAATCACTTATCAACCATCATTATCCTCCTCCCAAATTACTCCAATCTTAAAATTAGATTAAATTATTCGAACTATAAATCACTGCTCTAAATAAAATTATGTATCTCTTTCGGCCCAAATGACTACTCTAAAATCTGAATAAAATTGTGCATCTCTTTCAGCCCAAATGAAATGAACTTTGAAGTGAGTTGTGGATCAAGTTGTGTAACAGAACTCAGATTGTTTAGTTGGGCCCTAGGAATGAAATTAATTTGCATGCTGTAGCCCATTTTTTGGTCCAAAATCCATAATAGCATCCCACACTAGTAGCCGTTAGTCCCATTTCCTTCTGCCCAATCTCGATTTTCGTGTCAAATCAATCATGACCACTCGCGATTTCTACACCTCATCGATTTTTTGCTACCTATTCAGGTAATCTTCGAATTATATTACTTTCTCTATGTTCTAAGATCTCGAGTAATGTGTGTGTGTGTGTTTTAGAGAGAGATGATTTCAGCAAAACAATTAAGAAATGTGTGTGTGTGTGTTTGAGTTTTTTCTTTCATGGATTTGTAATCTGATTTATTTCATTGTGGCCTCAATCTGTGCTTGTTTTTGGTAAAATTTTTGGTGATTTCATTTATTTTTATTGCAACTCAATTTATAATTCTGTTTTGAAATTTTTAGTTGGTAGTTATAAAATACCTGTTTGTGTCTAAACCTTTCACTTGAAACACTTAAAAGCTTTGTATTTCTATTAGTTTGAATTTGGATTTCACTTAAAAGCTTTGTATTTCTTATAACTTTGGAAACACCAGAGTAGGAAGCAGGAGCATTAGCAGCAACTGTAGAATCAGGAGCACATAATGTGGACAAGCCAAGCTTAGAAAGTAGGTACCAATGTGCGACCTTCCCCAAAGACTTAGTAAGAATATCAGCAAGCTGATGTTTAGTATGGACTTTAAGAGGTTTTATCAAACCTTTAGCAACCTTCTCCCTAAGAAATAGCGATCAAGTTCAATATGTTTAGTCTTGGAGTGATAAACCGGATTGGAAGCAATATCCAGTGTAGCTTGGTTGTCACAGAAAATCATAGTGCTGACAGGAGTAGGCAAACCAAATTCAGGCAATAAACTTTGCAACCAAAGAACCTCACAAGTAGTGGTAGCAAGAGCCCTGTACTCGGCCTCTGCGGTACTCCTTGAGGTAACATCTTGTTTTTTGGATTACCAAGAAACCAAAGCTTTGCCAAGCATTAAACAAAAACCAGTGATGGATTTCTTATCAATAGGGTTACCACCTAGATCACTATCACAATATGCTTGTAAAGTAAGCTCATTATTTGCTGGAAAAAATAAACCATGAGCCACAGTACATTTCAAATACCTCAAAACCCTAGCAGCACTAAACAACTGTGCAGTTCTAGGAACATGCAAGAACTGGCTAAGTAAATGCACATAATAACTAATGTCAGGTCTGGTGTTTGACAGATAAAGCAATTTACCAACTATTTTCCTGTACTCAGTGGCACCGGCTAAGAGATCACCTGATCTTGCATCGTCAAACAACTTACCATGTTGATCCAGTAGTATAGCCAATGGTTTAGCATCAATCAATTGCGTAGACTTCAATAAGTCCAAAACAAACTTTATCTGATTAAGGAAAATACCATCAGAAGTCCTGTTTACCTCAATTCCCAAATAATACTTCACTGGTCCTAAGTTTTTAATACTAAACTTCTCATGCAACAAAGTTTTGAGAGCTTGAATTTGTTCAATATTATTCCCAGCAACCAAAACATCATCCACATAAACAAGAACTATAAGAACATCAGAACTGGAACCTTTAGTGAAAAGAGAGTAATCAGCCAAAGACTGTTGAAAATCATGAGCAAGAAGAAAACTAGTCAGTTTGGCAAACCATTGTCTAGATGCCTGTTTAAGGCCATAAATTGACTTCTGGAACTTGCAAACGACTTTAGGGGAACTAGGAGGAAGAATATAACCTTGTGGAAGGTCCATATACACCTCCTCCTCAAGATCGTCATGCAAAAAGGCGTTGTTGACATCCAATTGGTGTACATACCAGTGTTTGGCAGCGGCAACAACCAATAAACTTTTAACTATAACCATTTTAACGACAAGGGCAAAGGTATCATAGTAATCAATACCTAAGGACTGAGTGTAACCTTTAGCTACAAGCCTGGCCTTGTATCTCTCAATCTCACCATTGGCCAGGTATTTGATCTTATAAACCCATTTACAGCCCACTGTTTTCTTGCCTTAAGGTAAGGGAACTAAACACCATGTGTTGTTATTCTCAAGAGCAGTCAACTCTTTATTCATTGCTGCTACCCATAGAGGATCATTCACTGCTTGAGAATAATTGTGTGGCACTGTGGCTCACAAATGACAGAATTAGCTATGAAACAGTTATAGGTAGGATCAACATTAGAATAAGATAGGTAACTTGATAAAGGATATTTTGGTGAGGGAGAAACCATCTGAGCAGCCATAACAGTTGAGACAGAGTTATTGGAGGACTTATCATTATAAACCACATAATCGTTCCACCATGCAGGTCTTCGAAGTGGTCTTTTGGACTGAACAAGGGTATGAGAAGAAATCGGAAGAAGGTGAAACTGTAGTATCAGTAACATTTGGAGAATTATCAGCACTAGGAGAAGTATTGATATCAGTAGAAGGATGAATTAAAACGGAAGGAGAGGATTGGGAGTTTGGAAAAATATGAGTGGATTTGTCAACTTGGAAAGTCTCATGCTTAGTAGAAATAGGTTCAGTATTATGGTAACTTGAAGGAGTAAACAGTGGTGTAGATAACAGATTAGAATCCTCATTAAGCCATGGTAACACATCACAGGATGGTACAGAAGATAAAGTGTTACTAGGCAAAGTGAGGAAAGGGAAAATATTTTCATGGAAGACAACATGTCTACTACAGAAAATCTGGTGAGTATCAAGATTCAAAAGTTTATATCCTTTTTTTCCATGCGGATAACCTAAGAAAACAGATTTGATGGCTCGTGGACTAAATTTATCCATTGGATGAATAGATGCATAACAAAGGCAGCCAACAACTTTCAGGACATTATAATCAGGTTTGGCGTGAAACAATAGTTGATGAGGACTTTTGTAATGAAGGACAGGAGTAGGTAGTTTGTTTATGATGTAGGTGGCAGCAAGTAAACATTCCCCCCAAATTTTGAGAGGCAAATCTGATTGAAATCTAAGAGCCCTAGAGACTTCTAAAAGATGCTTGTGTTTTCTCTCCACTCTAGCATTCTGCTGTGGAGTTTGAACACAGGAACTTTGATGAAAAATACCATGACTACTAAACAAAGGGTTTAGTTCTGAATTAAAAAATTCAGAGCCATTGTCTGTTCTCACATTCTTAATAGTACGATGAAAATGTGTTTTGACATAAGCAAGGAAATCCGAAACCAAAGACTTAACATGTTGTTTAGTCACCAACAGAAAAGTCCATGTAGCTCTAGAGAAATCATCAAGGATGGTTAAAAAATATCTACAATCGTTAGTAGTAGGAACTGTATAAGGACCCCAAACATCCATATGTACTAAATCAAACATACCAGTAGCGTGAGACGTTGACAAAGAAAAAGGAAGTTTGCACTGTTTAGCTAAAGGACACACGGGACAATGTGAATTATAATCATCAAGAGAAGATACAGGTATATCAAAAATCTTATGTAAGATTTTATTAGAAGTATGACCAAGTCTCATATACCATAGTTTACAATTGACCTTGACATTAGCACAAAAAATAGAATAAGGTTGTGTATACAAGGAAGAAGGGGTACAATTAGAAGTAGTACTGCACTTAAGAGGAAGTGATAACTTGGCTAACTGACAACAAGTTATACTTAAAAGATGGCACATATAAAACATTGTGCAAAATCAAATGAGGACTCAGAACAACTTGTCCCATTTGATGGACAGATACAGTTTGACCTGTGGGGAAAGCTAAAGTGAGTGGGTGCTGAAGATACACAACTTCTGTCATTATTTTTGACTGACACATCATATGATGTGTAGCACCACTGTCAGTGATCCAGGTAGTATTATCATAAGGCACAAATGAAGCATTGCAAGTGACCATACCTGACATTGCCAACACATGATCCTCAGGAGATTTGTTACCTTTCTGCATCAGCATGTTCATCAACATGTTCACCTGATTCCGCAGAACATCAAGCCGGTTATCAGGGCTCAGTAAGCTTTGATCTAGGACCATCTGTAACTTCCACTTGATTACCACTAGCTTGAGGAGAACTAGGAATAGGCCTAAAACCAGAATTAGCATTAGCGCCAGAAGTAAACCTAGGCCTTTGCTTGTTTTTAGGAGGATAACCTATGATTTTGAAGCATTGTTCCTTGGCATGTCCTTCCTTGTTACAATGAGTACACTTCACAAGTGGCCTATTTCCTTGCCTGAAGTGTGAAGTGTTATTATTTGAACCACCAGAATTAGTAATAACACCACCAGTTTGAGAGTTACTAGGAGAAGCATTTGTGAAACTTTGGCTCTTATAGGATTGATTTCGCTATAATTGGCTCTACAGAAGAATGAACCTGCCTTTGCTTTTCATCTTGTTTAATCATTGAATAGGCACTGTTCACAGTAGGTAAAGGGCTCATCATGAGAATCTGGCCTCTAGCAGTAGCGTAGGAGTCCTGTAAACCAACGAGAAATTGCAATAACTTCTTCCTCCCTTCTCTATCTTCCTGCAACTTATTAGCTCCACATGTGCATTTAATAGTAGGTTCAAGGACATTGTATTCATCCCACAAGTTCTTGAGTTTATGATAGTAAATCTCCACCGATTTATCACCTTGCTCAAGTGCATGAATGTCTTTCAGAATTTGATAGATTCTATGTCCATCAATGGCTGAGAATCTCTCATGTAACTCTGTCCACACTTGAGCTGCAGATTCTACAAAAGCCATTCCATCACTAATTTCATCCGAACCTGAATTAAGAATCCAACTTATCACCATGTCATTCACACGATCCCATTGAGCCTTCAACTCACTATCCTCTTCAGGTTGCGGAAAAGATCCAGTGACTATGACAAGTTTATTTTTGGCAGAAAGAGCAATTTGCATTGATCTCTTCCAAGGACCAAAATTCTCCGTTCCAACTAGCTTCTTAGAGATCAAAGTCATGCCTGGATTGTCATTGTTATGCAGGTATAACGGATGACTATTAGAAAGCACAGATCCATGACTAATCTTATCTTTACAGTTACTAGATCATCCACTTTGATCAACAACAAAATCCTCAACATGACTTTGTTGCTTAGTCGAATTAGGAGTCTGCTCATCACGGAAAGCTCTTATGTATGATCCTTGAGGTTGTTGTGGCATTTTTAATCAGAAAAACAGTTCGTATCGAAGAAAACCTATGTCAAATACAGAAAACCTAATTCGAAGATATCAAATTAGTCGAGCAAAATGACAAACAGTTAACAGGCATACAACCCCTACAATCACCAAATCAACAATCTCATAGCAATCAAACTCTTCAACAATCATCAAACTAGAAATCATGAGATCCAGAATCATAGTTAACCGACAAAACAAATCTTACTGTACTGATGCAATCAAAATCAGTGAATCGAATCAGTAAAGAAATGAACACGAAAACTTAGCTCGATCGACTGAAAAATTTGTTGTTTGAAGTTCGTGAGCTCTGATACCATGTTAGAAATCGTTTCACCCAAAACCTTAAGGTGTTAAGGAAGGCCCTTTCAAGGATCTTATACTCTTATATTTATAGTACTCGCCCTCACTCAAAAGCCCATTTTTGGGTAGCCCAGCTTTGTGGGATTGAAGAGTGGATCACTAGGAGCTCAGAGCCCATTTTTGGTGCCTTCCTGGACCCTTCCATTAGTGTCCAAATTAAATTGAGAATATTGGGGGCGGTGAGGTTCGAACCCAATACATCCACCGAAACCTGAGCTTTGATACCATAATAACTCCATGAATCTCTGTGAATTTAGAGAGAGGCAATATGATCGAACAAAGAGGAAATGGAAACATTATTCTCATTCATTCAACTAGAAATGAATACAGAGATCGTCTTTTATATTGACAATTACAATGAAAAGACTAAACTACCCTTCTAGTTAACTACCACATAAACTGAAAATAGCATTAGTAAAGCATAACTTTACTTTATTTGGTAAGCACACCCCAATACATACGTAGCTGCTTTTCAACTATAAATTACAATTAATAAGATCATACACATTGTCTTCTTTTGATTGATGGCAAAAAGTTTTGCTTCTTTAACAAAAGACGTACTTTTGTATTTTGTACTTCGGTAGTTTCTTGCAATGAAGTAATCAAATGTAGCATGTTCTGCTAAATACACTTTTGGCTTTAGGTAACAAGAAGATGTTCTGCTAAATACACTTTTGGCTTTAGGTAACAAGAAGTTGGGCTTAAGTCTCATAAACATTGCGCGTGTAAATTCAGTTTGCATGCTCTGCTAAATCCGGTATTAGCTAATTTGACTTGAGCTGCTGACTGTTTTGTACTATTATTATTACAAGGTGTACTCTTGGTGGTTCAGCAGAGAAAAATATAGGGTAAGATCCATATCGTCTCTTGAAGAATTTAATACATATTGGTTTTCCATTTTTCTCACGTGACATTTTTTATTTATATTTTATCTCTGGGCTGCTTTTGTTTTATATCAGAGCATCAATATATAATTCCTTTTGTTTGTGTAATTGTCTTTTAGAGGTACTTTGTCAGGAACTGAGTATCCTGGTGTGATTCAATAGGAAATCTAGAATGAAAATAAGTAGAAAAATAAGAAATTTTAAGATTGTGAGCTAGAAAAATAGGAATGAGAGGACGAATTGAGAGGATAGACAAAATTAGAACTTTCTAGAGAGAGAGATTGAAGTCTCATAAACATTGGGTGTGTTCCATTTATCGGTTAGCATGCTCTGCTGAATGTGGTGTTACCTAATTTGACTTGAGCTGCAGATTGTTTAGTACTATTATTATTACAAGCTGTACTCTTGGTGGTTCAGCAGACAAAAGAATGGGGTAAAATCTATTTCGTCACTTGAAGAATTCAAGATATATTGGTTTTTCATTTTTCTTCACGAGCACGAAGATTAAAAGTAGTAGTGTAAAAGTTAAGAGAAGAAGGAAAAAGTGGGTAAGTGCTGAAAAGTTAAGAGAAGAAAGAAAAAGTGGGTAAGTGCTGAACTTATGCACTTGTTCTCTAGATACAGCCATCACTGCGATGGACTCTTTCGGGACCTTCTTTGCTGCCTTAAAATAATTGTTCTTCGATATATATCATCCGCCAAGTGTCGTCTCTGATTATCAAGCCTAGCATCTATAGATTCTGCCCCATATCGTGACTATTCTTTGAACTTATTTCCCTCTTTCACTGAACAGTTCAACAACTATCTCACGTACAAAATAATTTACTTTATTATGCAAATGTCTCAAGGTATTTTAACTACCAAAAGAACAATGTTTGATTGTCGAAGATGAAGAACAAAGTATTTGCAGTAGCTTTGTGCGGGATCGATCAATTGTCGATGACTTATCACCCTGTAATTTTATAACTGTAATGTACCAAATATCGAAGCCTGTAAACGTACAGAGGTCCCCTCCGTCGATCGCCGGAAAATACTTGCAAAAAATCGGCGAGGGTTTGTCCCACCGGGAGAAGTCGGGCACGAGAGTAAGTCTCTGTAGGTAAGGAAGAATACTCAAAATCGGAATAAGATTGCGTACCTGAATTATGAGAATAGAACCCCTTTATATAGGCATAGAGTCCCTACTAGGGTTATAGAATTTTATAGAATCCCAATAGGAGTCTGGTTTACTGGAATCATATCCTATATCAGTGTTTTATTTCTTCCCCACCAAGTCTAGGGTTTCTAGAACCTTTACCGCATCGGGCCTTTATCAGAGCCTTGCCGTACTCATTAACTCGAGTCTGTATACCTGGACTTATATCCAAATATTTGAACTTATTTTCTGGGCCCCTATATTTGCCCCCTATTTATGGGTAATTTTTCCCATAAATATTATATTATATATGGGCCCATTTTAGCTTAATAAATCTCAGGGGGTTTCGACCCTCACGTCACACATAAATGAGTCTTAAACCAGACTTTCGTGACTTAGGTGTTCATAGGATCCCAAAGTGTCCTCGGGCCCATACCTGAACTGACCGGACCTTACTCTGGTCTAAAATCCAGGGTCCAATGGAACCTGTAGTGGCTTGTTTGACCTTAATTGGGTTATCTTAGACCTTATAAAATTTATCTGGGACCAATATCGGGTCTACAATTCATATCACAAAAATAAAATAAAATAAAAATAAAATAATATTTTTTTTATTGAAGCCGAAAATGCGCCCAGG
>JAUEJK010268607.1:0-10030 GCA_032274865.1 Eryngium alpinum
TAAAGATAATCCCCAAATCAATGTAACACATATACGTACAGAGAATCTAGTCAATGAGTATAAAACAGATGAATGTGTTTAATTATATGAAGGAGTAGCAACAAACCTGTAATTTTGTGATCAAACGCAAGTGGAGAAGAGGGAGAGGAAGCAGAAATAGACAGAGAGATAAATAGAAATGGAGAAGTAGCAGTGGGTGTATTGATGAATGTTGGATAGGGAAGCGTAGAGAGAAAGCTTGAAAGTAAAAGTAAATGAGTAACTCAAATCCACTGTCATGGAAGTTGAATTAAAAACTTGTTCGCAGACTCCTCGTGTTTCCAATCTCCAATCATCCTTGGCTTTTTACAGTCCCCATAAATTACAATCTTTCCCACAATTTTATTCTTTCCGTAGCTAATTATGTGTATGTGTAAATTTGAGATGTGGTGGAGTTGTGGTTTACGTATGATAGAGTGATGAGTCTGGTTTGTGTGTCGGAATAATAAGGCGTAATGCAGTGGAGGTGGTGATGTATCAGTAATAATAATAATACTCCCTCGATTACGTTTTTTTTTACGCATATTTAGATGCTTTGATCGGATACTAAAAATTATTATTTTTTTTAAAAAAAATGAATAAAAATATAATAGTTATATTTTTATTAAAAAAAAATTAAAAATAATAATTTTTAATATCCAATAAAAACACTTAAATATATGTGCAAAAAATTAAACACCTTATAAAATATAATATAAAATATAACGAAGATATTAATAAACAAATAGGTGTTACATCCAAAATACAGCTGCTGCTGCTGAATCATATGATATGGTATATGCTCACATGACAGCCTGTCGGTGCCTTCCATTCACCGGAACTTCCCGGTTTCAGGTTACCTTTCTTCCTCTTTTTTGACCAACTATAAAAGTTTCTATACTTTTTTAAGAAATACCAAAATTCCAAATTACAGCAATCTCCACAGTTAGCTGACTGTCGGTCAATTTATCAAAAATCATAACGTACTGTTTGGGGTTTGGGGATATGGAATTGATTTGAAATGATAAAATTGAGTCAAATTACTTATTTAGGAACTGAAAAATTTTAGAATTGAATTTACTTCAATAATTTTAAATAAATTTTTAAAATTTTAAATTTCAACACAAATAATATCATTTGAAATCCCAAATTTTTAATTCCTAAACGAAGGTTCCCAAACACACATTTAACTTCATATCATAGTTAGGTAAATTCTTTATTTCACTGATTAACACTTACAAGGTTCTCCTTTATTAATTTATATTTTTACAACTTTATTAACATATTATTAAAATAAATATTAGTATAATTATTAAATTACAACTTTTTAATATATTATATATTTTTAATAAAACAAGTATATATATTCACAATATATATTAATTAAAATAATGATATTATACTTACAAAGTTTAAATAAATGAATTTTAAATCGATCAAGTAAAATAGGTAGTGATTACTGATTATAACATATTTATATAATTTCACTTCCCACTTAATTTCTTAAAATATTTTATATTGTATTTTTTTGTAAATAAATAATTTTAATTAATCAAAGTTATCTAATAAATATTTTATCTTGTAATCTAACATTCATAATAAATTTAGACTCGTGCTCCTCTCTCTCTCTCTATATATATATCTTAAAAAGAAGAGATAAAATAATTTGAAATAAAATTATAAATAGAATAAACTTTAAATACAGAAAAAAGAAATTATATGTCGAAAAATCTTCGTAGTGTAAAATTTTCTCGGTTTATTTTTTATTTTATATCGTAAATAAATAAATAATAATAATTTGATTTACTTTCATATTTTATTTTTATTTATTCAAGAATTAAAGCACACCCTTCGTATATAAGAAAATAAAATTATAATATTTAAAATATAAAATCAGAAATAAAACAAAATTCAAGAATAAAACCAAAAATATTATGTATTTGAAAAATCATGTCAAAGTGAAACTAGTTAATAAGATTTGATACTTCATCCGTGTCTATTTATCTGTCCATTTTGATTTTTCCTCAGTTAAATTGACTCAACTTTGACCATAATATTTTAATATATTTTATAAATATAAAATAATTAAAAAATATAAACATAAAACTATATTTTATAAATTTTTATTTAGAATTGATTAAAATATCAAAATATAAATTAACAATTCAAAACACATAGTCAAAAGTTGAGTCAGTTTGACTGAATAAAAGTCAAAATAAACAGATAAATAAGAACGGAGAAAGTACCATCGTACGTTTTTAGATTATCTCCCGTATACAGTATTTGCTTTCTAAGTAAATAAATAAAATTGATTTATCTACTAATTTATCTACTTTTTAATAATCTATTACACCAAATTTTACGACTTTAGAGTATCTTCGTTAAATTAATTAGTTAAAATAATTAAAAATAATAATTAACGAGAATCAAATATGTATTGTTCTCTAATAAAATTAACTATATTTATTAGTTATATTTTATTATTAATTAAGTTAAAAAGATGATAAGATAATAATAAAATGATAAGTAATAATATGGAAAATATAATAAAAATAAGAGAGTAAAATATGACTTATTTATATTATAACTAATCAAGGGTTGGAGAAGATTATTTTTGCAAAATCTTCGAATTAGACGATGATGATTTTGTTGACGGATTAAGACGCTCTTCTCTGCTTTTATTCTTAACTAATTTCTACTAACTCCACTACCAGATTACAATTTTTTTTTTTTTACTAAGACTTTATTTGGAACTTAGAAAGTTGGAGATAAAATATTTTATTATGTAAAATAGATTATAAAAAATAAAAATATAGATAAAATATTTTACATTGGACTTGAAATAATAAAGAATTTAACATTTTATTTATTTTACTTACTATTTTCTTTAATATTCAAACATAGATTATAATTTATTTTACTTCCAACTTTTCAAGATTCAAACACGAAATTAAATTAAAAATAATCTTTAAATTTTATTGATGTCAATCTCCGATGGAAACAGAAAAGAAACTTAGTTAATGGTGGCTTAAACAATGAATACAAAAGATCAATTTTTTAAGACAATTATAATATGACTTTATGTGTCTTCCGAGTCTCTCACTGTAGTGTCGGTTGTCTTACGGATTTTGGCTTTATAAATAGAGAACCCACTTAACTAGAGTACTACTACTATTTTTTTTTTTTTCCTTTCTAATATATGAAAGCACTAAGAATATAATTACGTCGCATCGTCTATTTTCGGTTATTAAAGCACTTTTTTCCTCCTGGTGGTTACGACTCCACTTTCTAAACATTTATTTCCGGCACTCTTCAAATTCATTGCAATATTATATTTGACAGGGAATAAGAGGAGATTTTGGTCTTTGAAAAATTACATAATTTCTGAGGGTGGGAAAACTATATTGCTCAACAAGCTAAAATAAGTTCAATTTATCTATTCATAAATATAAACAGAATTGCTGCTATATATATATAGAGGGAGAAACTCGAGCTTTTCAAACAGGAGACCAATGCATGAGATCTAGATACAGTAAATAAAATATATATAGAGGAGTTACTTTATAAAGCATAAAATTCCTTTTGTCAACAATCCTGCTCCTGCCTATTAAATTACAAATTGATTCCAGATCTTTGCAGATCCCAAGACAAAACAATACTACTGAAAATTGCATAAATTAATAAGGAAAATCGATCCCAATATATATATATATATAGTATAATATAGGTTAACGTGTGAGATTCATACCTATATATATATATATATATTCTAAACGAACGTTCCTTCATGTTTGATTTCTGGATCACCAAAAAAATGGGTAAGTCCAAATTATACTGATTGGCGGTGTTTGGTTAAGAACATGAGGGTCCATTCCCAAAAACACCGCCATTTTCATTTCTTGGAAATTGGAATATAAGACTATTTGGACCACGAAGAGATCTCTTGAAAATATTCGGCTTCACATAGGTGCGCAGCGCAGTCTTGTAACATCACTAACAAAATATACATACTTTACTACAGTATATTTTACTACCCTCCAGAAACTTGTGGTGCGCTCGATCAACATATCAAAAACCTGAAATGTAATTTCTATAGAAATCATATTAATATGTGAATGCTATCATGCTTATACTATACGAGATATTGGGTTCAAGAGAATGGAGCACTAATGTTTCTTTTTGCCATAATATCTTCTATCTGGCCAAATAACTCTGCCATTAATCATCAGTTTGGTTGCTTTAGCTATGGATTCAGATAACTGGTTAGCAAACACCAAATAACATACAACAGGAGAAAGATCCTCTTCCCCCACCATCAAAAACAAAACAACCAAACAGCTGACGAACCTAATAGTCCACGGGCTTATTCATTTCTTCCAATTGGATAGTCCAATCCCAGCTACTGAAATTTATTCTACCTAATCAGTGTGTTCGTTACTTTAGCACATAGACTTCCAGTGTAATATGATGTCTGTCAGTAGTCACCCGGTCATATCAAGTCTATCCCCATTACTCTTATTGAGCACAAGAGTCGTGGTACAACAGTCATTGCTTAATTAACCTCCTAACTTCTAGCTGTCTGTTTGTCTGGCCGGAAAGGATTTTATTGACAGCTTAATATGGATAATACAGAGGAACCAATAAAAAAGTTGTTTTACTATCGCTTTTATTATTTACAGGAGACATGACAGAAAAAAGATGCACAAAGTTCTTACCCCTTTCCGAACCCTGAAATAGTTCCTTATGTTCAATAAATATATTCACCAAAAGTGCAACATACTAAAACAATGAACGAAATGCTAGCTTAAAAATTTATTACCTGAAAATAGATTACAGCTCTTGTTGGACAAAAATTGAAATTGGTTGATTATGAAAAGAAAAAAAAACAGCAATATTACAATAGACTTACGACGAAATCGAGTGCAGCAAGACAGCCAACAACTCGGACACTCTGTGTACCTATACATACTCAGACAGATCTAGCTGGTTCTCCAGATCCCACATGACAACTTTTCCATCCATACCTGCATTGTTTTAAGGGGTAAGTGAAATCTCTTGGAGAGAGTAACGATGGTATTCGTGATAGTACAGGAATGATCCTATGATAAAGGTAAGTCCAATATGTACTGACCTGACGTGCTAAAGCGCATCACTGTAGAATCCTCTGCTTTCTTAAGTGGCATAATACAACTAGAGAATGAGCGAAGGAAAAAGAAAATAAATATATATTAGAATTGGAAGTTCATGAAATTTAACCATGAGAAAATGATCCACAGCACATAACAGAGAGAATATATACTTGATACAATTCTCATGGACATTTCCACTGGGTATGGAAACCTCGACAGTATCATTGCCAGTGCCATATTTTGATTGTCCATATAATTTTCCAAATGCACCTGATAACTGAAAACCAGGAAGGATGTATAACATAAATTCATTTCCCAACAGTTATTGTTGCAAAAACCAATAACTATACAGATACGACCAATAACTATACAGATACGCCGAAGTTAATCAATCTTGGTTTTATGACTAATTCATTGGTCTTAGTTACTACTAGGAATTGCGAAGCGAACTTGTTCCGTTTAATGCTCAAGTTATCACAACTCCTGAAGCAAGTAAAAGTGATACCCTAAAGCAAGTAAAGCCACAAAGCCAAGAACAAGCACGTTAAACAAGAAAGATATTTGGGAACAAAAAGAGTAGTTTAGATTAACCGTACGATTTATGTTTTACAAATTCACAAGTAATTTGGAAATTACCAGGAAAATTATTTACTTCTGTCTGCATGCTTATTGAAATGTGAATCATTTGGATAATCAATAATATCTAGTAAGCTGTACTAACTACTAGTTTATAACTCAAAAGGATAAAAGTAGCTCTTATATACATTTTCACCGACGGTTATCTTTTTCGTAAACCGACCAGTGGATTGGTCGATAAGTCTTCATGAACAACTTTACCAATAATTATCACACTACTCCCAATTATCACACTACTCCCTAAATGAACCAGTTGATCCAGCTTTGTAGGTCAACAGTACTTTGGCCACAGTTATGGCTAGTTGTTAAATATAATCCCAAAACCATGTTGGTATGTTATCTCCTTGTTCCTTGTACATGTTTTCAGTGTATCAACACTCTGAGATGTTAGTTTCCCAAAAATTAAAACTGTGTTTGCTTTGCTCTTTCTCTCCACCTAACACACATTGATTCTTCCATATAACTAGGTAGCTTGTTTACCATTAATTGTCACGGACATTAAAAGTTTAACTTGAGGGTGCAGCTATTTAAGCATGACTTTTCCTTAGAAATGATGGGTGTATTACAAAAAAGATTGACTACATGAATCTGAAAAAGTATAGACAAAGGGACGGTAAATTTAATATTTTGATTTGGATGGTACACAAAATATATTGTTGAAAGAATAATATAGACTTGTCAGAAGGATGGCACAGGGCCATGCAAGAAGCTGAGCTATCCATGGCACAATTTGAAGTTGGAAAAAGCAGAATGTCTTATCAGCTAAATTTATTGGTTCAAGCGACATAGAAACAAGGACAAAGATATGGAAACTCGCATTATACCTGTGAACCATATCTCGCACCAGAAGATGCTGCTTTTTTCTCACCAAGGAACCGGATAAAGCTCCTAGACCATAAGTGAAAGACATACAAAAATCAAATAACATTACAAAAATCATATCTGTAACACAAGGAAAGTCCAGTCAGGAAACCAAAAAATAATAGCAGTATTATTTAAAAAACAATACCATAATCCTTGCTCATCTGCTGCAAATACCATCGGATTGCAATCATATCCAACACCAATAACCATTCTCTCAGAAACAAACAATATCTGAAATAGTTATTGCGTCATTTACGAAATTTATATCTCAGAACAAATCAAAAATAGGAAATTTGCTCTAGAGTGATGCTGACCCACATCACGAAGAGGCAAATCACGGAATGCTACACTCTGTGCAGACGGAGAAGGGCCAACTTCATCAACAAAGTGGATAACAGAATTGTGACCTGAGGGATCATTACAATACAAATATGTCACAACATTAAGAACAGCGACACCGAGAATTTTATTATGTCCATGGCAATCAATAGAAGACCAAAAAAGTAAATGCAATCGTGCAACAGATATAAAATTCTCTAATATCCTTTTTGTTTCATACCATCAGGCTGACAAAGTGTACGGAATCTGGATATCATATGATCCTCCAGATGACTAGAATATATGTTGACCCTAATAGAATTTAATTTGTTTGATCCACCAAGTTTGAATTATAGTGACAATTAAGAGTATATTTGAATCAACTTTGTTTATGTGCCATTGTAGGATCAAAGAACCTTTAGCAAAAACTGTACATAAAGATCTTAAAAATGCAGTTGTACTGTCTAGCAATAAAAGCCAAAGACAAAATTACCTGCATAGGCTAAGGTATTGCCACTCGGTGACCATTTGACACCAAAAGCCCACCCAAATGAGAGATCAAGCTGAACAATTTGCTGCTCAATGAAGAAAATATAGTAACGTGAAGTTTAAAATCAGATAATTAAATGGTCCTCAACCAGGCACGTACTGATGTTTGCAAAGGGAAATCTTGTAATGGAGAGCAAGAAACAAACATAAAAAAAAAAGCAGCAGAACCAACTGGCTTACTATGTGGCTGTTTGGGTAACACTTATAAGTGGCTGCGGCTTATAAGCTGGAAAAAAAAATTATCTATTTGGTGCTTTTTTTTCAAGCTTTTTTTTATAAGTCAGCTTTAAGCCCATCCAAACAGCTTAACTTAAAGCGAGAAAATCACTTATAAAAAAAAGCTTGAAAAAAAGTACCAAATAAGTGCTTTTTTTTCAGCTTATAAGTTGCAGCCACTTATAGGGGCTGTTTGGGTAACACTTATAAGTGGTTGCAGCTTATAAGCTGGAAAAAAAAGGCACCCATTTGGTGCTTTTTTTTCAAGCTTTTTTTATAAGCCAGCTTTAAGCTCATCCAAACAGCTTAACTTAAAGTGAGAAAATCACTTATAAAAAAAAGTTTGAAAAAAAAGCACCAAATAGGTGCTTTTTTTTTCAGCTTATAAGCTACAACCACTTATAAGCAGTAGGCAAACAGGCCCATAATCAGTACCCAAACAGCCCATATAATGTCTTAATGGAGACTATACAACAGGGATAATAGAGCAATAATATCATGCTTGGATACAAGTTGTCTTGGCTATACTATAATAGAAAAAGACTTGGAGCGTGTTTGACATAGATTTTACGGCGCCAAGTCAAACCAAGTCGCCTATGTACTGTCAGGAGGACTTGTCGATAAGTCATCCAACGAGTTGTGCTAAGTCGGCAAATCGTTCATAATGTATAGTACAAAATATTCAGGCACACTTGTTACATCTAACATAAAATGTCATCAAGTACATATTAGTTCTCAATAAATATTGAAAAGAACTAATAATATAAGTTCAGCATCAACTAATATGTAAAAGTAGATTAAGATACTAAAGTTGAAGTAGTAAAGTACTCATATTATTGAGAATAATAAAGAATATATAATCAATATATAACTAACAATATTGTCAATATTCAGCATAAAATATTACTCATAGTAAAGACAATATATAATTAATATATACATGTATAGTTCCTAGTATTACTTTAACATATTTGTTTCAGGTCGGGTCAAATCCTTTAGGGTTACGACTTGAACTGTGATTTTTGTTTAATCAAGTCGAGGGACGCCTATTCATGAAATCGACATGTCGACGACTTAATAGCACTGATGTTTGGTTTACCTTAAAATTAGTTATTTTAGGCTTAAAGTTAATAAGTTGACCTAAATTATAAGTTAAATAAGTGTTATCCAAACAGGCCCAGAAACATATTACTTTGAAAAAATGGCATATTACTTTGAAAAAATCAACTTCAAAGTGACTTTAAGTTATAAGTAACAATTTTAACAAACACGTAAAAAGTAACTTATAAGTACACCGACCCATATTAGTTATTTATCAGGAAAGACAAACAGGTACTTAATTTCTAGGTATGAAGATTACAAAAGAATTAATATGTAAGTACGAAGGAACTTAGTTGAGCAAGCTCTGTAAGGAGTTGGGACATAATTAGGGGAGCTGTAATTAGGAAAACTAGAACCAAGTATGAACATAGTCCAGAAAATGTGACCATCCTTGATGTCTAGCAAAGTGTAGCTTGAAGAATGACTAGGTTTTAGTAGAGCTAATGGTGAAATGATCTCCATATTATAAGGAATCGCATGAAAACAATCAATACATTTTAGCAGTGAAAATGGTTCCTAATTCGATTTCCTTTTGATTCATTGTAGGAAACATTTTCTAGGGATATTACGGTATTTATTCAACTATCAAGAAAAATAATCTAACAAGTGTAAAAACATCAAAAAGAAACCTCGCCAAATTTTGCATCATGTGAAGATCCTGTTCCAGCACTCCTGATTCATTGGCAACGGTGGATTTGGAATTATATCAGTGCCAACAAAAGAAAAAGTAAAACATACATGCCCACATGTCAAATATATGTAGTATTTCAGACAACTGAATTAGTATTACATACCTATTATCAACACCTTTTATAAAAGTGGAAAATACTCTGCATTTTCCATCGGTAGATGTAGTAGCCAGTAAAATCTAGTAAAAGGACCAAGTAAAAAAACTCAACAAATATATTTATTTATCAATTAAAACATGTATTCCCCCCAAAGTTTCAATGAGGAAGAGAGGTATCCGCTAAGCTAAAGCCTCTAGTTATCGATTGGGGAATCATCAAATTGAGATACTGGGAGCCTTTCACAGCAGGTGCTGTTACTTTTCTCTTATCACCTGGGCTTTTTTGTGTGTATTGTGGGAGGGGTATGGAACAGACTTGAGGATACGAGTGTTTGAACAATAATATACTCACATTATTAGGATGCCAAGCAACTGTTGTCACAGAAGAGTCGTGTTTTTTGCTGATAATCTT
>JAUEJK010268825.1:0-10029 GCA_032274865.1 Eryngium alpinum
ATAAGGTAAGGAGAATTACCAAACATAATAGGATTCTAATTCCTAATAGGGATCTGAAACCCTAATCTACGCCTATACAAAGGGGATTATTCTTCATAAATCTGTTACGCAATTCTAGCTCTAATTGAGAGAATTAATTAATACAGATTACTTATTCGTGCACCCGAGTCCCCTCTGTGGGACAACCCCCCACCGGTTTTTGCAGGTATTCCGGCGGACATTCAAGGAGTCTGGAAAACTGCTTCATACCTTCGCGAGAGACAGGTATATTTTGGTTTTAAGGTTATTATTTTTGATCTGTAACAGTTAGAAAGTTGTTCTTTTTAACTAGCGTTCCAGTCCCACTGCTCCTCCTCCATAAAAAAAATTCTCGACTGATGATAATCTTATCCATGTGAGGCTGATAAATTCAATAGGTCTTACAGGTACTGCTGTTGCCTATGTAAATTCTAAACTCAGACTTCTTATCCAATTTATCTCTTCGAGCCGAAGGACCATATGAGAAACATAGACAACCGAAAACTTTTAGATTTAAGAAAGAAGGCTTGCAACTATACCATGCTTCATACCGAGTTTGATTTTGTAAAGATTTTGTTGGCAGTCTATTCAATAAGAAGACTAAAGTATTTCCAGTTTCGACACAAAAAGTTTTGGGAAGATTCTTTTCGTGTAGTAAACAACTAACCATTTCACCGATATTCTGATTTTTTCGTTCACTAACTCCATTTTGTTGTGGAGTATAAGGCGCAGTGAATTGATGTTCAATGCCTGCATCCTCACAAAACTTTGTTAGGGAAATATCAAGTTGTACCTTGTTTTTACATTCCATATTGGATTCAGCAGCCATCAAAGCAAGATTGGTGTATTCAACTCTTGTTTCTTCTTCATCATCACTTTCAATCCAATCTTTTGCCTCTGCTATCAATGTTTTACCCTTCTTTTTGGCATTCAATAAATCAAAGTACTTCTTCTTGTAATAAGAAGCTTCATCTTCCATTCATTTGCTCATGTTGACCTAGAACATTGCGCTTGTAACATTTTATTTTTGACTTGTCAATCGTGTTCTTCTGATCACCTCCATTTTTTCAGAACTTGCTTTCTTGTCCCAATGGGCCTCTTGAACTTTAACCTAGAGAATCTCTTAGCTAAATAAGCTATAGATTCATCATCCAGATTATCTAATTCCTCATCTGTGTAACAGTCATCAGTTTTGGCTTCAGTTTCTTCATCCCCTGATTCTTCATCACTGTCTTCAATAGCATCATTCTTCATCAAACTGCTTGGCTCAAAATCTGGCTTGTATTTCCTTTGTGAAATGAAAGCAACAGACTTAATCTTCTTTGTATCACTCATCGTTTCTTGCTTTTGTCTAAGCTCCATCTCATGAGTTTGAAGATTTCTAAACAAGTCCTCTAGAGTCATGGTTTTTAGATCTCTAGCTTCTTTGATTGCCAAGATCTTTGACTCTCAGTTGTGAGGCAAAGCTCTCATGAACTTGTTGTTATGTCCTTCCTCTCATATTCTCTACTTTGAGCCTTTAGATTATTGATAAGCCTGTTAAAACTGTTGAAGCTCTCACTTAGAGTATTACCAGGTTTATGAAGAGAGAATTCATCACTTCAATGGTATCCCAAACCTCCTTGGTTGTTTTAAGATTTAATACATTGTTGAGCATGTCAACATCAAGACCTTTGTAGAGAATAGCAATGATTTTTCTATCCTTCCTTACTTTCTATTTTTCTTCATTGGTAAAGTCATCCTTGGACTTGATTTCTAGATGCTGAGGAATGGTTTTGCCTTCTATAACTTTTTCTAGAACAAGTTTCTTAGGGATCTCAGGACCATTTTAAAGATAGTGGAGATAATCATCATCAATGGACTGAAGATGAATAAGCATCCTCTGTTTGCAGAAGAAATACTTTCCTTTCTTAAGGAATGGAACTTTGTTTGTGTAAGCAGACATGGGTAGGATCTTTCAAGCTTTTACTTTAGCTTCTTGCTCTAATACCAATTGTTATTCACAATGAACTCATGAAGAATTGTAGAGGGTGGGGGGTGAATACAATTCTTACAAATTTTTAGCTATTTTATGAATACTTGAACACAAACTAACACTGACCATTCTACTATGAAGATTTATGAATAAGAACAGATAAGTAAAATCAACACAGAAGATATCAAAGCTTCATTATATTAAAACTTTGAAGGTTTTTCTAAGACAAGCAATGATGCTTTCTCAGCTACAAATCTCCACAAATATGAAGCTACAACAGTTACAAAGCAATCTACAAGGACTCTCTAATTCTTTAATAAATCAGAGCTACACTCTTGCTAAGTAACTCTCTCAAAACTAAGAGCTACAACTCTTTCTGAAAATCTCTTAATACAGATGAAAAACTACTAACTAAGAATTATAGAGATTCAGTATAGAAATATAAGTATACAATGGCTATTTATGTGAAATAAAAGATAACTGTACATTCCCTGATGGTGTGGACCACTTGAGATATCCCCTTATGGTGTGGACCACTGTTGATGTTGACTTGCAGCACACCTATATTTCCCGTTCCATTTCTGGTTAAACATCTCACTGCCATGTGTACTCAGGACCACAGAGATTCCTCCAATTTCTGCTATTCTACCAACAGAAATGAGGCTTCTTTTCCAAGCAAGAAGACAAAATAAAATTTGAATTACAAAGAGCATTCTTCCTCTGATGCTTGACTTCTATCCCCGTATGAAGATCTTCTCCCTGATGCGGACTATTCCCGTTAGGGGATAAATTACATAATCCCCTTATGATCTTCATGACATAGGTCCTTCTCTTTTGAAGTTTCTGAGAGCTTCCATTTGACGTTCCCATGTAGACTTAACATTAAACAATCCAAACCTACTTTATTCCATACATTCTAGGTACAACAACATTCTGGCTCACTGTTAGCATACCTTAAATGTAGTTAAAGACATGTTTGAAGTGCGATTCTGAATTTCCTTTTCGATTACGAAATTATCAATTTCTGTCCAGATCTGACATATATAATGAAACACCTTCAAGGGTTCACTTTATCTACATAATTTGCATTAAATTTGCTTCTTCTTAAAAGTGGCGATTTGTGATTGAATTAATTTAAGGGGGAATAAGGGGATTTCAGTAACTCAGCTCCTTCTAATGTCTTAAACTTGTTTATAGTCCGTCTTCTCAGTCTTTGAAGAAATATCTATGTTGTTGTATGATTTTTATCTTGCATGTTATTAGCTCTCTTTGAGATACAACTCCTAGCTCTCTTTGAGATATAATAATCCTTCTTCAGAATCATTTTAGGATAGGAAAGATTTCTTACATAAAAGACTACGCTTTGTCATTTCTCCATTTATTTCACTCTATATTCCTGAAGTTACCCTTCATACACAGCCGTAGATGGATTCAAATATTATTAAATAGGATATATCAATAAGCAGGTTTCTTCCTGAAATAATCTTCGGTAATATCGTTACATAGCTTCTGTTGAGGCAAGCGGTGAGGACTAGTGTGTTGGTAAAAATATGGAAAGATGCTTGGAAGTATGTGACTCATCTTCATCTAAATCCAGAAGAAATTTTGGGCTTAACAGTAGGAGTAAAGAACTGTCCAGGTGGTATACCTGAAAAGGTGGAAGCTCTTATTCGTTGCACGAGCTTGTTCACCTCCATCATCCAGTCTATTCATAATAGAGTCAACCACTGCCAAGTTGATCATTTTTGTATCAATATTGTGTCTGGGGAAGTAAATGAATATGTCAAATTACTTATCAGAATAAAATGTGTTAAATCCCTCATTCTAAAGTGTATTGTTGTGCAAGAATTTTATGAAATATTTACCAAGTCTTTGGAACTTTCCCCTGCTATTTTTAGTGATCTCAAGTCTCTTTAATTGAGAAATTACTCACTCTCTGATGTATCTCCCTTTCACAGCTACAAAAATCTTCGTATCCTGAAATTGATTGGTGTAAAATTAAATAATGAATCTCTCATTGGAATATTGTCATGTTCTGAGAATCTAGAGGAGTTGAGGTTGCATGGTTCTTTTGGGTTGACAAAATTTCAGATCTGGAGCAGAAATCTTAAGTTACTTGATCTTAATTAAGTATATGTGTGTGTACAGGATCAATAGCTCTGCTAAAGCTCTTGTGACCTTAATAATTGATGATATTTTTGTGTATGTTAATGCTCCAAGAGTGACCGAATTTCAAGCTTAGAATAGTATTACTTGTAAGTAGCTTGATGATAAGACTATTTGTATCGCTACAGAGAAGCTTCTTGAACATTTCATTGGAAACCTAGTAAAAAAAGTTGTTTTTAATTTTTCAATCTTTGATTAATTATTTTAAAAGAATGAAATAATTTACTTTTTCTGTTACCTTTTCCTATCTTGCTATGAAGGCTCCCACCCTTCATATTCTTCTCCTATGGGCTATGTAAGTCCATTTATGAATTTGCAACTCTTATCGACATTTTTGGACTTAAGTGATATAAGACATGCGATCCTTCTCTTGTACATTTTCCATGAGTTCACTCACTTAGAAAATCTTAACATAGCTTTCAAGGATTGTTTATTATACAATGTTTATTTGACTGAAGTCTGAAGACAGAGCTCTTAGGTTGAGAGTTCTGTAACGATTGATTTATTGACTACATTTCATTCACGTTTTCCCCTAAACAAAATAGGCACAGTGCTGCTAGCTCTTTTTACTATCCTGTGCATTTGTATTGGGGGAGAAAGGGAGCTCTTGAGAACATATGCAATTGTTTAAAAGTAGTATCTATTCGGAACATTAGAGGAATCTTCTTGAAATAGAAATTGTAAAATATGTCATAAAAAATGCTTTAGGGATGTTGAGAATCTTTTTTTTGGTATCGGTCAATTTCACAAATTTAAATACTCATGCACCCAGAGATTCTCCACCGAGACTTGAACCCTGCATTTCATATTACCAGAAGGAGAGGGGTATCAACTAGGCTAGAAGCCACGGGATGGATACTGAGAATCTTTGACCATTGTAATGCGATATGCAAGAGGGAATTAGTGACTGCCTCATTGAGTTTGTTTTAGTGCCGAGGGTTTTAGTGATGTTTCAGTAATAATAGGAACACCTAAGGGTAGGTAGGCATTCAACCTATGTATTACACTTTGTTTTTATCATTATATTAGTTGTGCATTAAAATATCAAAATGTCGGCTTTTAATTTTGAGTCCCAACTTCCAAACAATACCTTTTCTAGATGAAACTTGGGACTCAAAACTAAAAGTCGACATTTTTACATTCACACGTAGAATAATAACAAAAATAAAGTGCAGTACACAGGTTGAGTGCCTACCTGCCCTTAAGTGTTTCTATTACTACTGAAACATCCTAGAAGCCCTCGACAACGACAACAAACTCAATGTGGTAGTCACTTCATCCCTCTTGCATTCAACATTACAATTGACAAAGATTCTCAACATCATTGAAGCATTTGTTATGACATATTTCAGAAATTCTATTTCAAGAACCTTCCCTTTAAAGTTGTGAATACAGATGCAGATGCATATGATAGTAAAACGAGCTAGCAGCACTGTGCCTATTCTGTTTAAGGAAAAGCGTGACTGAAATGAAGTCAATATATCAATTGTTATAGAACTGTCAATGTAACACCCCAAAATCCAAGCCTACGGAGCTAATGCATACACAAATAGGTCCATAAGCCCAGATCAGTCCTCTCTACGAATTTTGGGATTACCGGGTCACTAGATCGTCGTTTCCCCACATGTGGCAATCCCACTAGATTAACCCAGCTCTGATACCAAATGAAACGACCCAGCCCAAAATTACTGACCCAAGCGCACACCAACTTGAGGTCCACAAATAAAACTCAATAAACTGGCCCAACTAGCACACCAACTTGAGGTCCACAATCCCATCACAGGCCCCTTAGAAGATCATGATTCGTTAGGTGCACTTAGTAGTCTATTTTAGGCTTATATACTAAGACAAAGTTCCCACATGTTACGATGTGGAATTATCGGGTGTTACACTCAACCAAAGAGCTATGTCTTCAGACTTCAAATGAATATTAAATAAGAAGTATACCTTGACAGCTATGTTCAGCTTTTCTAAGTAATTGCACTCTTGAAAAATGTACGAGAGAAGGATCGCATGTCTTATATCATTTAAATTAAAAAATGTAGATAAGAAATGTAACTTCTTAAATGGACTTACGTAGCCCATAGGAGAAAAAAAATGAAGGATTGGAACCATCATAGCAAGACTGGAAAAGGTAATAGAAAAAGTAAATTATTTTATTCTTTTAAAATAACTAATGAAGGATAGAAAAACTAAAATCAAACTTTTTTACCAGGATTCTACTGAAACGTTCAAGAAGCTCCTCCATAGCGATACGAGTAGTCTCATCATCAAGCTGCTTACAAGTAATACTATTACAAGCTTGGAATTCGGTTACTCTTAGAGTATTAATGTACACAGAAGACCATAAGTAAAAAATCTCAACAAGTATCAAGGTCACAAGAGCTCCAGCAGAGATATTTATCATGTCAACACAAACATACTCAAGCTCCAGTGACTTAAGATTTCTGCTACAAATTTGAAGTTCTGTTAACCCAAAAGAACCATGCAACCTCAACTCCTCTAGATTCTAAAAACATGACAATATTCCAGTTAGAAATTCATTAGTTAATTTTAGTGCAATCAATTTTAGGATCCGAAGAATTTTGCAATTGTGAAAAGGAGATACATCAAAGTGAGTAAGTTCTCAGTTGAAGAGACTCGAGATCACTAAAAATAGCAAGGGGAAGTACCAAAGCCTTGGTAAATATTTCATAAAATTCTTGCACAGTAATACACTTTAGAATGACGGATTTAACATACATTATTCTGGTAAGTAATTTGACCCATTCATTTAATTCCCCAAGCACAATATTAATACAAAAATGATCAACTTGGCAGTGGTTGACTCCATTGGGAATAGACTGGATGATGGAGGTGAACAAGCTTATGCAACGAATAAGAGCTTCCATCTTTACGGGTATACCACCTGGACAGTTCTTTATTCCTACAGTTAATCACAAAATTTCTTCTGGATTTAGATGAAGACGAGTCACATACTTCCAAGCATCTTTCCATCTTTTTACTAACACACTAGTTCTTACTGCTTGCCTCTATTACTGAAGATTATTTCAGGAAGAAACTGCTTATATCAATATCCTATTTAATAATCTATGAGTCCACTACGACTGTGTGTGGAGGGTAACTTCAGGAATATAAAGTGAAATAAATGGAGAAATGGCGAAGCGTAGTCTTTTATGTAAGAAATCTTTCATATCCTAAAATGACTCTGGAGAAGGATAGTTGTCTCTCAAAGAGAGCTACACAACAGGCAAGGGAATAATCATACACCAACATAGAGATTTCTTCAAACAGTGAGAGGACGGTGTATAAACAAGTTTAAGACGTTAATAAGAGCTAGAGATACTGAAATCCCCTGATCCCCCCTTAAAATAATTCAATCAGAAATTAACATTATTAAGAAGAAGCAAATTTAATTCAAATGATGTAGATGAAAGTGAACCCTTGAAGGTATTTCATCACATATGTCAAATCTGGACAGAAATCAATAATTTTGTGATCGAAAGAAAACTCAAAATCTCACTTCAAACAGGAATTTAACTACAATAAAGATACGCCAACAGTGAGCCAGAATATCGATATTGACTGTGAGAAGCAAATCAGAACTGAAAACCAAAAGAAGAGCAGAACTGATAGAAAACTTACAAAAACAACCAAAGCGACAAATCCACTCAATACATAACTCTTTTGGTAGCGGAATCAGAACTACTGGCTACTCTCGGACTTATTAATCAACTACCGATGTACAAACAAAACAAATAGAGATTACGTGGATCCAGTCACCTAGAGATCAATGGCTAACAGGACCCCTGTGCCTCACTAAACATTAAAGAATATTACGGATCAAAATAATAAGAACAAGTTTAGGGTTACCTGTTCTTCGTAAGGACTCGAAGCCGTTCTCCTGACTTCTTGGATGTCCGCCGAAAAACCTGCAAAAACCGGTGGGGGTTGTCCCACCGGAGGGACTCGGGTGCAAGAATAAGTAATTTGTATGATTTAAATATTAACTGAATTGGAGCTCAAATTACGTACCTGATTTATGAAGATTAATCCCCTTTATATAGTAGTAGATTAGGGTTTCAGATGTGTATTAGGAATTAGGATCCTACTAGGTTTGGTAATTCCACTTACCTTATCTCCTTATTTACTTGCACCCCAAGACTAGGAATCATCATATGATTTACCTTCTAGATTCGTTCCCTTATTTAATTAGGGTTTTCGCACCTCCTTATTAATTAATTGGGCTTTTGCCGTATTGGGTTTAGTAGGAATTTATCCCTCTTATTATTCAGGCTTCCTTGTCCTAATTTAGATCCAGCCCAATCCAAATAATATTAAATAATACCCATCTATATGATCCCTATTTTTGGGCCCCTACATTTGCCCTATATTTTCGAGTTGATTTATCTCCTTGAAATACGATTCATTTCGTACCAAAAATATGCTTTTCTATCAAATTTTTCATCCACTGACCATCCTCCTAGGCATGGGCGCCTAGGAGATATGTAATCTACCCCACTCGGCGGTTTTGGGGCACTCTAGGAGGCTCCCTAGGCGCCTAGTGCCTAGGAGGCTCCTCCCTCCCCCACTTGATGTGATTATTGATGTTTTGGAGATCTCTTAGACCTTTTGATACCTAAGAGGTTTCCCTCACATGAACTTGATGTGTTTTTCACAATTTTGAGAGCCCACCCAAACCCTATGGCGCCTAGGGAGGCTTCTACAAACTATACTGGATGTATTTTAAGTTTTTTTTAGGGTCTCCTAGACCTTTAAGTGATTAAGAGGTTCCCTTGACCTCAACTTAATGTGGTTACAATTCTCAAATCCCCTCATTGTCCCTTAGGCGCCTAGGAATATTTCTTCCACCATACTTGGTGGTTTTCAAGAGAGCTTAAGGGCTCCCTAGGCACTAGGCGCCTAGGAGACTCCTTTCTCTCCCACTCGATGTGTTTTGTGTGGATTTGGTGACCCTCTGTACCTTTGGATGCCTAGAAGCTTCCTTCCACTTGAACTTGAGATGATTTCAATTCTCAAATATCCTCCTATGTCTCGGGCGCCTAGGAGGTTCTCTTCCAGCTCACTCGGTGTGATTTTATACTCTCAAAGATATCCCCTAGTCCCTTCGGCGCCTGGGGGTATTTTTCTTCACCACTTGACGGATTTTGTGGAATTTTAAATGCCTCCTAGACCTTTTGACGCCTAGGAGTATCTTACTACCCTAACTCGGCGGGTTTTAGGGGTTTTTGAGGTTTCCCTAAGCCCTTGGCGCCTAGGAAACACTCCCCTCTTACACTTGGTGTATTTTTCCATCTCTCAAAGCTCCCCTTAAGCACATGGCATCTAGGGTGCTACTATTTTTATCCTTATTTTACGTCAAGTTAGGAATCTTTTAATTTTCCTAGGCGTGTGGCGCCTAGGGGATTCCTTTTGTCCACACTTGGCGGTTTAAAAGTTATTTAACTCTCCTCCTAGGCACTAGGCGCCTAGGGGATCTTTCTTTACCCTTCTTGACGGGTTTTGAAATTCTCAAACATTCTTCTAGCCCTATAGGCGCCTAGGAGACATTCATTTCCACACCTTGGCGTGTTTCAAATAATTTGAGAGTTCCCTTGAACCTTTAACTATTCAAGATCCACAGAGTCTCCTTAATTAAGGGAGCTTCTATCCATCTCATATAGACTCGTAAGTTTATTTTAACTACGAATTCGTTCTATCCTCACCCGTAGGTGTAGGAATTTTACTCCATCATCACCCGTACTTTAACCTCACCCGTAGGTGTAAGGATTATACTCCATCATCACCCGTAGGTGTAAGGATTTTATGAGAGCTTCCCCTAGGCACCTGGCGCCTAAGAGCTCATAATT
>JAUEJK010268933.1:0-10029 GCA_032274865.1 Eryngium alpinum
ATGGGAAACCGTGAGGAAAGCCTTAGAAGCTTCCAAACAGTTCTCTATTCAGAATCTGTCATCTCAGTACTGCACATTTTTGGAGAAACACCGTATACCTTCTCCAGCTTTTGCATGGATTAAGTGTGAAAAGGAAGAGGATGAGGACTGTTTCAAAGTGTTAAGAGAAGCAAATGTGATTGGGCGGGCAGGTAGTTTGTTCGGGGCAGAAGATCGTTATGTGCGTCTCAGCCTTAGCGACAGCCAAGATCATTTCAACATATTACTGCAGAGGATTGTAAAGTTGGTTTTGGAGGCAAATCAGCAATCAAAATATTTATCACCTTCCGATAGTACTGTAAATAGGACATGGGGCGAAAAAAAGTTCCCTATTATCGCTGAATGTGTGCTACCTATGGACGATGGGATTAGATCAACCTCTAAATGAGAAATACTATATGTCATAGTGAAGGCAATAATATACAGCATCAGATTAGAATACGCCAGTGTCTGATGCAAATGTAACTGTAATTAGCATTAGTTGAGAGATGAAGTGGTAGGCTTTTTAGGGGTAAAATATTGCTAGGCAAATTGAAGTATGCGATCCTTGAACTTATGATTCATTTTGTGAGCTAACATTTTCTGTTTTTTAAACTTCTTAGGGTGTGTTTGGATCTGTAGGAGGTAAAATATGTATGAAGTAAAATAGATTGTTTCCTTACGTTTGAAGAACATGTAAAATTAAAAGTAAAATAAAAAAAAAGTATACAAATGTAAAATTTTACTTCCTACTTTTCTTTCAATTTTACCTTTTGAATTTCATTTTACTTTCGTTTTCCATTTTACTCCCTATTTTCCGATATTCAAAGACACCCTCAAAGTAAATATGCACTTTCATCTTTGCTGAAACTCTAAAGCTGTATTAGAAGAAATTAAAAGACGAGACAATTATGAAGGGACAATTAGACAAAGCCTTTGCTAAATTTAACTTATAAAGGTTAGTATATAGTTAATAGAAAATGGATAAATATAAATATCAAATGACAAATAGTAGTGATTACGTAAGTAAGAAGATAACTAGTACACTCAGCTGAGTTTAATATATAAATTGGTAATTGATATGAACATATTTTTGGTACAAGTATTTGGATGGTGGCAGTTTATATAATCAGAAATGACTAGAAACAGTAGCAGCGAGTAGGGCTTACTACTGTTGTTCTTAATTGTATTTTATTGTTTGTCCTAATTAAATTGAATCCAGTCCAATCTTAAAAAAATAGGCAAAGCTGATATATAATAGATATATATATACATAACGTTTTAGGCAAGCTGGTCAACCTTGACAACGTTAACTAGCTATGACTGGCAGTCATTTATAGTTGTTTGTGCGTGATTATAAATTTATTTATAAATAATAAAAAGATAAATATTTTTTATATTTTTTTTTATTTTTTTATTTATTAATAATTTATAATTAATTACAAACACTCCATATTATTTTAAATAAATAATTTGAAGTCCCACGATCTAACAACAAATTATGAGTCTGACAAAATTTCTGTCTATCATCAAATAGTTTGAAGTATCAATAGGGGGTGTTTATTTATATCTAATATTCAATATTCAATATTCAATTTATAAGTGAGAATAAGTATTAATTTAATGCTCACTCTAACTTATAAAGTGAATATTAGATATAAACAAACAGCATCCATATATTTATTTTTATTATTTTTTAGGAGCCGTGATTCTAACTAATACATAATTCTAACTAGTACATTTGAGACAGCTCACGATTAGAATATTCTTACCCATTGTTAAAAGTTTAAATGTTTTATGGTTATTATCTATTAATGATTATTAATTGTTATGCAAATAAAGGGGTGAGTAAAATCGGATATCCGGTTTTAAAAATTGGATTGGATATTGAGTTTTTCGAATAGTTAAAAATCACAATTTATTCTAATCCGTTTATTCGGATATCCGGATTTTAGATATCTAGTTTAATCGATCGAAAATTGGATATATCTAAATCCATTTTAAATAATATATTATTTAATTAATATGTGTTAAAATAAAAAAATTAATATTATTAATTATTTTTGTTATTTAGTTATATCTAATTTTAAATAAAATTCAGTCTTTGGCTGTTTATTTTTATAAAAAAGAATATTAACCTTTTTTGGTTATAATTTTAGACAATATTTATAATATACTAGCAATTTATTCGTGCGATGCACGACCTATTAATAAATGCTTAAAGTTTTTTTTTTCAATAAACAGGGAATTCTATATAATAAAGAGAATTTGAGTACAGCCCATAGGACGGATAAAACATAACAAAATTGGCCCATAGACCACTTTCCTAATCCGCCAATTCAAAAGCCCAAATCTTAAAACTAGCTAAATTGTTTTAACAAAATAACATGACTATGCAAAAATTACTTATCCAGCCCAATAAACAATTAAAACCTCTTTGAGAATCAATTAAAAAAGCCCATAAGATCTTCTTCACCCGGCCCATCATCAACAAGCTCTTCTTTTTCGTCGCCGATGGGAACTTGGTTTTGATTTGCGTTAACGTCATTGGCGTTTCCTTCCATTTCCATCGCGTCCAACACTAAACCATTTTCCCCTTCTGTGTTTCCTATTTGGTTACATGCTTCATTCTCTTGTCCTTGGCCTTGATGAAGGTTTTCCAGAGCAGCAACCCAGACTGGGTCACCCCATCCCCCAAAATTTCCTTGCTCAGCGTTTTGTTGTTGTTGCTCGTGTATCTGTTCTTCAACTTCGTCCCAAAAATTATTGTTGTAAACAAAAACCATATCCCTATTGTTGTCAAAATTTATAAGCTCCATGAGATCATCTGATGGCACATCAAAAGAGGTGTGTTCATGAGCATGATTTAGAGCAGTGTTGGCCAAATAAATTGCACAACGATTTGCTTGAGGCCTGATTCTACTGAAGAGACATTTGTTTGCATCCTGCATGATCTCATCCAGTTTGCTAGCAATCACTTTAACCCTTTCATCCTGAATATTTTCAATGTTGTTGAAAGCTTGAAAAGCTTCATCGTCAGAAGTTTCCAAGTGAAGCCAAGCAATGTTATTTTCATCGAAGGGGTCTTGAATATCTAGAGCAACTCTAATCCCTGCTAGACAAGCTCTGAGCTGTACAAGGACAAGATCATTTTCTACTACAGTGCTAACAAACCCACAAACAAAGTTGCCTTGATGGTCTCTGATTATTCCTCCGATACCATTATGGTTCCCATTTGGAGGTCCTATTTCATCAGCTTGGACTGTGACACCTTTGACGTTGATTTTTAAGAAGCCTTGAGTCGGCTTATTCCATACATAGGAAGCCATAATGGGGACTTGAAAATAGGAGAGGAAGAGACGAAACTTGAGGGTTAGATATGAGAGATGAAAAGGAGAATGGAGAAAGGTGATTACCTTTATAGCTCCTTCTCTCTCTAGGCCATAATTGCAATATTTAGGGCATGCTCTTAAACCTTCTTGGGAAGTTAAAAATACACTAAACTTTACTTCTTCAGGTGGCCATATCAATATGGTATCTTTTTGTTTTCCCAAGGTATGGCTTGTAATATTAAAAAAAAAGATACCAACATGCATATTGCATATTTAATCGGATCCTTAGTGAAATGGATCCACTGCCAGAATTTTTATAAAGATTGGGCCTATTAACACCAGCCATATAAGAGTTTATGTCTCTTATATCCTTGTTGGACTAACATGTGAGCTCCTTTATTTCCTGACCTTGAAATATGCCAGAAGGAACAATAATGGGCTTTGGACAAGTTTTTAACCATTCTGCTTAATGGATCCCTTGCAATTCGAAAAGGATTGCAGGCCTTCTTA
This sequence comes from Eryngium alpinum, assembly GCA_032274865.1. Taxonomy (NCBI): domain Eukaryota; kingdom Viridiplantae; phylum Streptophyta; class Magnoliopsida; order Apiales; family Apiaceae; genus Eryngium; species Eryngium alpinum. The sequence continues at coordinate 3,861 of JAUEJK010268933.1, forward strand.
GCAATAGATATGGCCTTTTTTTAGTCCGATTTTTTTTTAGAGTTTTCCAATTTAATCCTGATTTGAGGATTTTCTTCATAATGAATAGCAATGCTTCTTCCTCTGCTACTGTTGGATTTTCAGCTTTCATTGGTCTCGATAAAATGAAAATTACCTCTTTATTTTCATCCTTTATTAAACCCCATTGTTGCCTTGTTATTTAAGCTATGAGGTGTCTTGAGATCTTTCCATGCAGCATCTACGAAGGTGCACCACCCTTCCTTACCTTCTTTACTTTTATGAGTTAACATCAGCTCTTCTTTGTCCTTTTTAGTGTACCAGCATCTTGGATTTGCTAACCAATTCTTCTTCTCCTCACTTGAAACTGTTCCTGTAGCTTCCTCCCAATAAAAAAATATTTCTTTGATTGTTCTCACAAAGTTGTCTTTATCTATGAACTTGTTCTCAAAAGTATTCTTATTTCTTTCAAGCCATAGAGTCCAAAGAGATACTGCAACAAAAATATTCCACCCTCTTCTGACCCATTTGTTTCTACTGGTATCCAACCAGGTCCATGGTAGGGAAGTATTTCCAAGTACAGTTTGAAGATTAACTCCCCACCATGACTTTGCAATCCATCTTATCCATTCAGCCAAACAATATTCAATAAAAACATGATTTATATCTTCTTCTTTACCTTTGCACCAATTACACCAATATCCATCTGATATTTGGATTTTCCTTTTCTTCAAGAAAGATTTTGTTGGCAAGATTTTAAGTGCAAGTTTTCATAGGAAAATTCTAACCTTTGGTGGGCAATTAAAACCCCAAATCTTTTGCCACTGAATGTCACATGAATGGTCTTCCATTTTGTTATAAACATCATCTGCTCTCATGATTTTATTGGAGTACTTCCATATCAAAAGATCGTTTGTATCCCTGAGCTCTGTGTCTTTTAGGAATAGTTTGATTTCTTCTCATTCTTTCCTTTCATTATCCTTCAGTTTTCTCCTCCAGTATTTGCAACTGTCCTGATCAAAATTTTGCCATACCTTGAGAAAAAAGGAGAGATTGGCTTCTTTTTCATGGGATAAAGTAAATAGTTTCTTGAATCTCATCTTCAGAATCCCTAGTTGGCTCCAGTTATCTGACCAAAAAGAGATAGAGTTTCCATTTCCTATTGACCAAGTGAAATTACTACCTTTTATCAAGGGAGCAATTTCTTCTACCTTGTGAGGATAAGTAATAGCATTTATTGAGTGAGAGAAAGAGTCTCTAGCTTCCCAATCCTCCATATAATTACCTAACTTGTGGCCATAGATAGATTCTAAAACCTGTCTCCACAATGTCCCTTTGTTTTGGATCCATCTGTATGACCATTTGAAAAGTAGAGCAATGTTCCTATTTTCCAAGAAACCAATACCTATCCCTCCTGCACTTTTGCTTTTGCAAATTTTATTCCATGCAATTGAATACATTTTTCTTTCTTGATTTTTATGATCCCATAAAAAATCTCTTCTAATCTTGTCAATCTCAACAATTATGGACTTTGGCACTCTAGCTAAGTTCATCTAATAAATAGGCAAGCTGTTTAAAGTGGACTGAATTAATATGATCCTTCCAGCTTTTGACAAGTTTTCCTTATTCCAGTTGTTCAATTTACTTCTGAATTTTTCAACTAAAGGCTTCCAGAATACTTTTATCTTGCTTGATAGGCCAATGTTGAAGCCTAGGTAATTCATAGGCAGGTTGCCACTCTTACATTTTAAAATTGCCCTCCATTTCTCAGATGTAGCCTCCTCAACACCAAAGAAGTAAAGGAAGCTTTTTTCAAAATTTATTTTCGAGCATGCAGTATGTTGAAAACATTCAAGAGTCTTCTTTAGACCAACAATGGAATCCTCTGAAGCCTCTAAGAACACTATGGAATCATCAGCAAATTGGAGAACTGATAATTCTAGGTCATTCCTTCCTATTGTTAAACCCTTGAATATATTCTTTTTTATTGCAGTTTTCATAAAAGCATTAAAAGCTTCTGCCACTAAATTGAATAAGAGATGAGATAATGGATCACCTTGTCTTAGGCCTCTTTCTGGAGAGAATTCTTCAGATGGAGAGCCATTGGTGAGCACTGAAATTCTTGCAAAGGTCAAGCATTCTTTGATCCATTTTATCCACTTTCCTTTGAAATTCATCTTCTCAATAAGTAATAATAGAAAGTCCCAATCAACTAAGTCAAATGCTTTTTGAAAATCCAGCTTAAGGATAAGACCTTTTCTTTTTTTCCTTTTAAGCCATTCCACAACCTCTGATGTTATCAAGATGTTGTCTGAGATTAATCTTCCTTTAATAAAGGTTGATTGTTCCTCAGAGACCAAACCTCCCAAGACTGATTTTAGCCTATTAGCTAGGATTTTAGCAATAACCTTATATACAGAGTTGATAAGGCTGATAGATCTGTATTCCTCAATGGTGGATGCATTAGATTTTTTAGGAATGAGTGTAATAAAAGAAGAGTTGTACCCTTTAGGAAGCACTCCTGTTTTCCAAAAGCTTTCAACAAAATGTACAAAACTGTCTCTGAACAAGTTCCAACAAAATCCAAAGACTTTGAAGTTAATTCCATCAGGGCCTGGGGCCTTGGTGGGATTACAGTCATGTATGGCATCCTCAATTTCTTGAATTGAGACCATTGATTCCAAATTTTCTGCTTCTTCTAGCTTCAACCCTGGAAGTTCTAAGGTGCCCAGTCTGAACCAGATTTGCTTCTTTTTGTTACTGAAGAAATCTTTGAAATGTGACAAGAAAGATTGTTTTAGAGCATTTGGATCAGAGATGTTAGTTCCATCTTTGTTGATCATACAAATACTTGACTTTGCCCATTTCTTCTTCACTGCTCTATGAAAGAACTTTGAGTTCCTATCACCCTGTAAATGCCATAAATGGTTTACTTTCCTTTTGAGTATGTCAACTTTCTCTTCATACAGTTTCCTTAGCTTGCTTTCTAGCTCAAAAACCTCAGAAGCTTTATTTGCCTTCCTAGAAGCATCAATTTCAGTTTCCATCCACCTTATTCTATTATAAATGTTGTCATTGCAATTTTTGTTCCAATAACTGACTTTAGCTCTCAACTCCCTGAAGGCTTTCATGAAATGTATCCCTTTTTCATATTTTAAGATTTCATCACTCCAGAAGTCCTTAACTAATCCTTGCAATTCTTTATTTTTCAACCAATGGTCGAAAATCTTGAAAGGTTTTGGGCCCCGATCTATGGAGTCTGATCGAAACAGAATAGATTTATGATCAGAATGTTTTTTGTTCAGTGCTTGACAAAGCCAAGGAACATCCAAGAACCAAGAGTTGTTGATCTACTTTTTTTGTTATTTGGACCAAACCAAGTGAAAGAATCAGCCATTAAAGAGACTTCAATCAATCCCATTTCATTGATAAAATTATTGAACGTGGCCATGTTTCTTCTTGATTGTGAGTAGTTTTCTCTCTCTGAAGGATTTCTAATAGCATTCCAGTCTCCAATCAGACAAATTGCTATGTCATTCCATTTTTTTATTTCCTTAATTATTGAATCATAGAAGACTGCTTTTTCATGTGGTAAGTGAGGTGCATAGACATTGAAACAAATGAATTTCTTACAAGAATTTTTTACCTCAAACAAGCCCCATTGTCAGATCAGTTTCTCATTAGATTTGATTAAGGATACATCATTGGAGTTCCATGTAATGAGAAGACCGCCAGATAATCCTTGAACATTCACATGCATCCAACTGCAGTGGTGGAATGACCATGGAGAATTGTTTAGCCTATCATTCCAAGATTTCCTTTTTGTTTCTTGGATGCAGCAAAGAGAGGGTTTGTGAATTACAATAATGTTTTTGAGATTATCGCTTCTAATCTCATACCCCAGTCCTCTTATGTTCCATGATAAAATGACAATCATCTTAATAAGTATTAACCTTAAATGCTCCATAAGATTAACCTCATATTCTAAATTGTCATTTAGAATTTCAAGCCCTAGTAGATTGCCAACCTTAAAGATACTCTTCTTATCATCCTTCAATTCCACCCTTCTTTTTGAGGATTTTTTGAATGTTCTTCTCCTTTTAGGTGGATTCCTCAGGTTAAAAGGATTCTTCAGGTTATTTTGTTTTTCTTTGGCCTACCCCTTTTTGACTTGAGTTTAAATTTGTTCAGTATTGAGCATAATTCCTCCTCCACTATTGATGATAGCTTCAACCAATCTTCCTTTGACAATTGACTATTAAGCCATACATCTTTTAGAGATAACCATTCCTCCTTCTTTTCCATCAAAAGTTTTTTGATAGAGGATTGATCCCTAGATACTGATGAATTCAGAAACATATTCCCCTTTGAGATTTGCTTGTTTTCAAAAGTAGGCTTCATCATATCATATTTTGCCATTGTTTCCTCAAAGTTTATTTTCGGAATCAGGATTGATTCTGGTACAACAGTATCATTTGAGAAGTTTGCCACAAAGTTTAATTTACTGTCATCCGATTCCTCAACACTTCATGTTGCCCTTGTAACAAATTTGTTTTTCCTCTCATTTGATGATGAAAAGTCCAATGATGCACCTTCTCTCCATCTATATTCAAAGTTCTTTGGAATTTCAGAAATTTCCACATTGCACATACTATCTTTTGTTAAGTTTGCACAATATTTGAACTTAATTTCTTGCTCAATGCATGTTGCAATCTTGCAAATAATAGCATCAAATCCATATTATGATCAATTACCCGACCAATGTGCTTGAAAATGAGATTTAGATTTGCATTATTGTAAAATATAAAAGGAATCCCTCTACATTCAACATAACAGGTTCTCTCTGCCTTTAGATTCAATAAGTCGACTTCTCGAATGTTTCTAAACCAATCTTGCAACGAGTTTTTGACTCCCATCGAGGTGTTCCCTTTGTCAATTATCTCACGTGATTTGATGATGCACCTACCATCCTCAATGGTGTATAAATCAAAACTTTTCCATCTTTTTTTTTACATGCTTTCTTTGATTGCGTCAATCTCATCCAAAGGCTCTGCTATGAATGAGTTAGAGAACAATTCTTCTAATCCATCATTTTTTTTTTCAGAAACACTCCTTTGTTGTTTATAACTTGTTTCTGAGGGTCCATATTTGTTAGGAAATTGCAATTCCAAACTGGATTTGAGGATGCAAGTTTATTCTGATCAACCGAGTAGATTTGTTTCATACCTTGATGCAGCATTTTCTCGAGAGGCTTTTGAGGATTTGAGTGCATATCCATTTTTTTTGCACACTCCTATTCTTAGCTATGGATGCAACCATCTTCATCCCATTGAATCTTCTACCATTTAACGCTTTGACAGCAACATCTTGATCCATTTTTGATCCGACTTCGACGAATCCATATCTTAGATTATTTCGATTTCTTTTTCTTGGTAAAATTATATCAATTATTATTACCCTATTCTTCAGTATGAGCCAAACATCTCCAGCTCTAATGTCTTCATGTAGATTGTTGATGAAAACACAGAGCTTGTCTTTCTTGTATTGCTTTTTTCTTTTTTTCAACTAAGATCCATTCTTTCTCTTTAGAATTTTCAAAATTGTCTTTGCTTACCTCATTTGGTTTAGATTTGACGACTTCCGCATACGTCTTCATTCCATTTCTCTGTAATTGACCGATACTCCTTGCAGCAACATCTTTTATATTCAATCTTCCGTCATCCACAGAATTTCTGTTATCTTCTATCGGTTTTTCCCATTGAATGTTCCTCAATTTTACCTGAAAATTTCTCCGATCTATCCAATTCGGCCGTTGAAATTTGAAAACACCTTTCCCCGCTTGTTCGCTTGTTCGCCTTTCTCTATTTTCTTTCTCAATTTTTCGTATAGTTATTATCTCTAAAAAGTAATAAATGCTTAAAGTTAGAATTTAAGTTTATATTTCTTATCCTTTAATAATTAATTTATATATTTTTTAAATTAAAAATTATTTATATTATTTTAAAAGGAAATAAATAGATTATATAAAGAGTAATATTAAATTCCTCATTCCCGTGATAAGTCAAATTAAATTTGTTTAAAAAAAATATATGTAATATAATATTGAACTCTTAAATTATTTCAGGATAAAAAGAATTAAATGTTTATGAAATAATAATAATAATAATAATAA
>JAUEJK010269041.1:0-10029 GCA_032274865.1 Eryngium alpinum
ACCACCGGGATGGTCCTTCAAGAACTTTGTTACATCGTATACCTGCACTTACACACAAATTCAGCATACTAAAATTTAAATTCTTTTGTGGACGTTGATAAAAAAGAGAGTATAGCAGAACCACTAACACTAACAAGCTTGAAGACCTCCATATAAAAAATCAATACACATAGTACATTTCAGCTACGGGTAACGCTTGTTATACTTTGTTGAATAGGGTATTATAGAAAAATCAAGCATATAGACTTTAAGATGCCCTTCATGATTCATAATTTTTTTTGATAATTCGTATTATTTTAAAGGTTCCCCTTCAGAAAAGGGAGAGACTTTCAGTAATATCCAAGAGATCACAAATAGATAGTCTTGGGGCCGGATTTTGTGAGCGTTCGTCTAACCGTTGGTTAACCTGCAAAACGAATAAAGGGTGATGCTTGATCCCTCAATTCACATCCGGCGTGCGTGGTACTTAGTAGGTTGCTTGTGAAGAATAATAATAAATGAATAATACAATCATAAAACTCGTTACGTTTTATACCAATACCATAGTAAATTAGGGTTAATGTCCTCTTGTAGAGCCCAAACGTGTCCTGCTACGTAATTAGTCACATGTACAAATAATATCATGTAAATATGACCTGGGCCGGACTAACCAGGTAATGGGCCAAGAAGGCCGACCAAGGAGTGGGCTGGCTATCCAGTCCATGGCCCAACAGGCCCCCAAGTATTTGGCAGGCTGAGCATGACAAATACTTAACATAGTAGCGGTCCGACTTAAATCAAAAACTGACTGACAAGCAGAAGCGTGTTAAATACACTTTGCCACGTGTCAAGATCGTGTCAATGCAAATGAAGCGGTGGAATCGTTTCCGCCGTCAATTTAAAAACACGAATTTTAAGGGATAATACCAACAGTTTCCATACATATATCTTCAAAAACTTGCATTTGTGAATGAGAAGGATCAACGGACAGAGAAATCGAACAGAGATTCGTGATTTCATCTTTCAACGCAATCGAATATCCATTAAATCTTCCCTAAAAAACATCTAGGTATTATTCCGCCTTTCGTTGATTTTCAAGATGACAGTAACACACACATACACACACTACAAATCTTGATGAATCGATGGTGTTTAAAGTGCGAGTATGTTATGTAAAATGGAGAAAAACACTTATGCGAACACTTAGAACACTGGTAGTACACTTTTATTTGTGAGTTTCCTTGGATTTCACAAAACCCCTTAAAGAACACACACACTGTGTATGTTTTTAGGGATTTCAAAATTCAGAGAATCAATGAAAGTTTTGATGATATTTATGCAAAATGTGATGTTTGACAATATGTGTAAATAGGAACGACCTCAAATCTTAGTAAGAATGTTAGTGATTTAAAAGGATTTGAAGAGTTTTCTGGAAACCCTTAAAAACTAAAAACAAACCACCCTTTTTTTCTGCCACCACGACGGCGTCTATTGGCAGCGTGCGGCTTTTTAAAAGATAAGAAGTTAAAATAGGTCAAAGCTACTCCAATCTCGGTGAAAATGAACTCTCTTTAAATGTATTAAATTTATTTGGTCCGTCTGACTATTTGGTTCGTGTGACTGACCAAATAAACTTAATGACATATGCACGCCACACCCTTGACCGTTTCTCAAGCCACTATTCTAACACCCCTTAGTCAAATTCCTACACAAGCTATTCCAACCATAAGTCAGGAGTTAACGTTAATTCCTAAAATTTTTGTAGATTTAGAAGTAGACAGCATGGCTGACCATGCGGGCCAAAGTAATAGACTGGAGAAGGAGACTGATTCAGAATCCACTCAGTCGGATGAAATACCCTTTATAGACACCGAGAAAAATGCCAAGTATTACAATGCTAAGAGGTATCCCAATTTTGATTATGCCACACTGCTTACCACCACCAAAATATCAACCTTCCATAAATCCTACCCAGTCGGACGGGACTATAATTACTTAGCTCCACTTAAGTCTGATCGATTACCTGATTACTGGCAAGCTGAGGGTTTATGGGCGATTGTTGTGTCCGAGTACCACCTTCAGTGTGGATTAAGGTTCCCTTTACATAAGTTCATTCGGGATTTCTTAACCTTAATAGAAATTTCTATATACCAGCTCCTTTCGAATTCTTATACCATCCTAAATAACTTCATAGGAAGGTGTAAGGATTCAGGTGAAAACCCTACCATCCGACTATTGCTATCACACTATATGATAACCAAAGATAATGAGGGGGAACCTATAACTTAAAGCTTCGTGGAAACAAACTAAGGTTTTGTGAGCTCAAGACTAGCACTAAGGGAAAAGAGAAAAATTGGTGCTGGGTGTTAGGTCCCGCCTTGCAGCAGTTTGCAATCTGGAGAACTCATAAGTTACCCAAGAAGCCCAACCTAAGCGATGAAGAGGAAGTAGAGTATGAGAAATTATTAGCAGATCAGAGCCCTTGCCCGAAAAGACTTGCATCTCAAATGAGTATTTAACCGAGATTGGATGTTTTTACCTATACTTTTAATATATTTCCGAATGAAATTATATAATGTTTAGTTATGTGTTGACACTTGTTTTATATGCAGTCATGGTTAGGATCAATCGTACTCGGATGGCTGAGACAGAAAAAGAAAGGGAGGTTAAAAATGCATCCTCTGCTGCGAATGCAGGGAAAATAACGACTGAACAGGTGGGGGACACCGGTACCTCAAAACCAAAGACCGTAGTTAAGAAGACTCCTAAGCAGAAAAGGATGATTTTTAATGTTAAGGAGGATGACGACCGTCCGACTAGGAAAGCCAAGAAATGGAAGTTAACCATGGAAAATATTGGTAGCTTGGAGCAATTCATCCACCTGGCTCACGGAGCCGATGTCGACATTGGTCAGGATATGGGTCGCTTGCTTTTTTGTAAAAAGGATACTGAATTGACTGAGAGCATGTCAGGGCCTGAGATGATAAGCAATTCACTTGCCTTTCTTTCTCAGGTAATTATTTTATGGCGTGTTCCAGAGTCGTATATTGGAAAGAAAGGGAAAGTAAAGGAGAGAAAGGTTCAACACTTTCCTTCCACACTTTGTTCCTGAGTTTTAGAAGGAGAGAAAAGGAAGGAAAAAAGAGAAAAAATAGCACCCAATTTCCTCCATTTATAATCCGCCCAAAACTGAGATGATTTGAGAAGAAAAAAAGATAAGAGCTTCTTATATTTTTTAAATTCCAGATGTGCCCTTCTTTATTCTCATAACCTAATTATTATTACCCTTATGTCCTATCTTTCTCTCATCCTCAAAAATAGCTTGGGAACACATGAACGGAAGCATTAGCCAGTTGTCTTCTTTTCTTTTCTCTAAACTTCTGTCCCTTTCTCTTTCTTTCTTCACTTCCAAATCTTGGGAACACAGTGTTAAAGTGTTGTTATTCAGTCTTTACCCACAATGAAGTACTAACCCTCAAATTTTGTCTAACAGGCTGGTGGGTGGGCAACTCAAGCTGCTTGGAAGTTTATGGATCTTGAGAAGTTCAAGGTAAATGCGACAAATAAATATCAAGCTCTAGAACAGAAAGAAAATAAGACTGAGAAAAAATTGAAGGAGGCAGAGGACCAAACAGCCGCTGCAAATGTCCGAGCAAATAATCTTCAGCGAATCCATGATCGGCTAGAGAGGAGGGTAGCCCGGAGCGATAAGAAAGTAATGAAGGAAATGTCCTAGGCTAATAATGCTGAACTGGACTACTATAACAATGGAATGGCGGATATCCTAAGGAAACTAAGATCAGCGAATCTTCCCTATAAAGAATACCTTGTTAATGCTAACAAGGATGTGCTCGTAATGGTTGAGGAAGATGATGAAGATCCAGTTGACATTCCCTCCTTGGAATCTGAGCTCGACACTCCAACTCGGTTAAGCTATATCAGGCCATGGGCACCCAAGGAAAAGAAGAAGGATGACAAGGAAAATGATGGCCAGGCCAACCAAGGGAAAACCAAGTAAATGTTTTGACATCTTTTACTCGGACAGACTTTTCCATTAAAAGACTTATACTTTTGAAGTATTTTTATTCGGATTCCCGGGAATGCCCGGATGAATTTGTATGCACTAATATACTTTTGAATGTTTTGCTCAGTCGGGTATTTGGACGAATGCATGTGATAAATTTCAAATTTATGCTAACTGTTCTTCCTGCTAATAGCCTATCGTATTTTTGTAAAATGTTCGATACGCGGTAACATGCATGTCACCGCAATATATAAAAATAAAGTAAAAATTTCTTATTTGGTGAATTATCACCGTTGAGCGTAATCAACCAAATCTTGGTAGCCCAAAGAAGAGAATATTTTTAAGTTATTCAGTCGGACGTCCTTTGATGGAGTAAATGAGCCATCAATCCTAAGCCATGTATCTCTTAAATAAAAGTTATTTTTATTCAATAGTAGAGTGGTAGCATCACATGCTACTCTGTCAGCCATATCATTGTCGACAGCACTTTTATTATAATTTCCTTCATTGACGTCAAGGCAGGTTTAAATACCATCCAATGTAGATTTAAATTCCATGCTCATGAATATTCATGTCAACTATAGACGCAATATAGGTTTAAATACCATTCAATGTAGGTTTAAATTTCATACTCATGATAATCCCTGTCTAACGGGGTTGTGTTACTCACCCGAGAACTACCGAAAGTTACAATACCACCGTCGCGAGTGTACTCAGTCGGTCGTCGTTCTTGGTTAACGATGCCCGAGCACACAGGCAAACGAATCATTGGTGGGGGTCCTGTCGGACTCCTCCAATAACACAATTATAATAAAGTGTATTATAAACATCATAGGGAAGATGAAAATGAACAAATGTCATTAATACTTCAACTTCCAATTGAATAATTCTGAAAAACCTGAAGCAAACTTATCATTGTTCCCCCAGCCAGTTGGACGGTTGTTAACTTATACCGACCGAGTGACTGAGAACATTATTGAGAATATCAAAAGAAACAGATAAACATAATAATGAAATTATTGATAGTATCTTCTAAGATGAGCAGCGTTCCATGTGTTGTTAATCGGTTGGTCATCCAAGGTTGCCAATTTGCATGTGCCGACTGCAAGCATATCAACAATCTTGTAAGGTCCTTCCCAGTTAAGCATCAGATTTCCCTTCTTGTCCTGGGCCAAAATCTCTCTTAAAACAAGATCCCCAACTCTAAATGATCACTTTCGCACTGTAGAGTCATAGTACTGTGCCACCCTCTGTTGGTAGGCTGTCATCCGGATGACAGTCTCATCTCTTAGTTCCTCGGCCAAATCCTTGTCCAATCGTAAACCTTTCTCATTGTCCTCCAAATTAAAGCAAGTGTTCATATGAGAGGGAAAACCTACTTCAATGGGGATGAGTGCTTCAGTGCCATAAGCCAATCGGAATGGAGTTTCTCCGGTGGCCGTCCGAGTGGTTGTCCGGTATGCCCACAAAACTGTGTGCAATTCCTCTGCCCACGAAACCTTAGCACCCTTCAATCGTTTTTTAATTCCCTTAAAGAGTGCCTTATTTATACTTTCCACTTGTCTATTCGCCTGGGGATATCCGACTGAAGCCGTCTGATGACTGATACCCCAACTATTAAGAAAAGCCGTAAACTTTCTATCAGCGAATTGAGTGCCATTGTCTGAGACCACGATCTTAGGCACCCCAAAATGAAGTATAACACATTCTAGCATAAACTTTTCGCACTGAGCTTCCGTGATGCTTGCTAATGGCCGAGCTTCTGCCCACTTAGTCACTTAGTCATATAGTCAACCGCCACTATACAGTACATGGTGTTCCCTTTTGATCAGGGTAACTGACCGACTAGGTCAACTCCCCACATAGCAAAGGGAATAGGGCTAAGAATGGGCATTAACTCGTTGGACGGTCTTCTAGGTATGTTGGAGTAAATCTGGCACTAGTGACATTTCTTGGTGTATTCTATACAATCTGCTCGCATGTTCGGCCAGAAATAACTCTGCCTAATGATTTTTAGTGCCAATGCTTTACCAGCTAAGTGATCAGCACATAATCCTTCATAAATTTCCTCCATGGCAGTCTGAGCATCCTCAGGAGACAAACACTGAAGCAACGGCCGACTGAGTGATTTCCAATACAGATTACCACTGATTATCACATAACTGACCGCCTTGTATTTCACCCTTCTAGCTTCATTCGTATCAACAGGTAGAATTCCATTTTCCAAATAAGCTCTGATGGGTGTCATCCAATTAGAAGCCTGAGAATAGGAGCCACTGTTTTGCCTCCAACTGCAGGTGAAGTAAAGTAAGACACATAAATGGATCCTTTCAGTTTCTTCACGTCTTGCTCAGTCAGTCGGGCAAGAGAGTCTGCTCGTTGATTTTGTGCTCTGTCAACTCCCAGTAATTCAAAAACTTGGAAATGAGTAGTCAGTCGCTTTACTTCCATCGCATATAGCTTAAGTTTTTCCTGCTTCTGCTCATATTCTCTAGAAAAATGTTTGACAACTAACTGTGAATCAGAAAAAACTCTAAGTATGGTTACCTGGACTGCAATAGCTAACCTCATTCCAGCGATCAGGGCTTCGTACTCAGCTTTATTATTGGTCAGTCGGAAAGAGAATCTGATTGCTTGACGAATCTCAAACCCCTCTGGGCTAATAAGAATCATACCGGCTCCCTAAGTGTTCTTCATTATAGAGCCATCGACATATATTTCCCATCCTTTCACATCTGACTGAATAACTGCTTGGTTGCCTGGCTGCTCTTATTGTGTTGTTATTTCTTTTGAAAATTGGCATTCCACAACGAAATCAGGTAGTGCTTGAGCCTCTATAGCAGTTAGAGGTTTAAATTCTAAATCATATTCACCCAGTTCAATTGACCAAGCTGTCATTCGGCCGGATGTTTCCACTTTCTGAAGAATTCTTTTTAAGGGTTGATCTGTAATTAACTCAATTTTCCTCCCCTGAAAACAATGTCGTAGCTTTCTAGCTGCAATGACCAATCCAAGAGCTAACTTTTCAATGTTGGGATATCGTAACTCGACATCTCTTAAGGCGTGGCTGACATAAAAGACAGGCTTTTGGATTCCCGTGTCTTCCTTTATCAATACTGCAGCTACTGCTCGGTCGAATGCTGACAAGTATAACTGCAAGGTTTCTGACGGACCAGGCTTGGTCAGTAAGGGTGGCGTTGATAAATACTCCTTAATCTTTTCAAAAGCAACTGCACACTCATCTGACCATTTGAATTCCTTATTTCCCCTAAGTGTATCAAAGAAGGGCAAAGATTTTTCTGCCGACCGGGAGATAAATCTCCTCAGTGCTTCCATTCTCCCGGTCAATATCTGTACATCCTTTTTACACTTTGGGGGCTCCATATCAAGAATAGCCTTAATCTTTTCTGGATTCGCCTCGATCTCGCGCTGGCTGACCAAGTAGCCAAGAAATTTACCCGACTGAACACCGAATGTGCATTTGTTCGGATTCACCCTCATGTTGTGACTTTTAAGGGTGAGAAAACATTCTCTAAGATCATCTATGTGGCTGTCATCCTGGATTTTTACTATCATATCATCCACATAGCACTCCATGTTCCGACCGATCTGTTTCTTAAACACCTTATTGATCATTCTCTGGTAGGTCGCCCCAGCATTAATCATTCCGAAAGGCATCTTAACATAAGCATAGGTGCCGTTTGGAGTAATGAATGCAGTTTTGGGTATATCTTCTTCCTTCATAGCTATCTGATGGTACCTCGAGAAAGCGTCCAAAAAGCTCAACATAGAGAACCCAGCAGTGGCGTCAATGAGCTGATCAATACTCGGCAACAGATAGTGGTCTTTCGGACAGGCCTTATTCAAATCTGTATAGTTAACACACATCCTCCATTTGTCGTTCTTCTTTTTAACCACCACAACATTTGCGAGCCATTCTGGGTAGTCGATCTCCTTTATAAATCCAGCTTTCAGTAATTTTTCTACCTCTTCCTCTATCACTTTTTGCCTTTCCGGGGCAAAGTTTCTCTTCTTTTGTCTGATTGGTCGGAAGTCAGGGTCTACATTCAGTCGGTGCTCAGAAATCTCTCTGCTAATACCGGGCATATCATTCAACTCCCAGGCAAAAACATCTTTAAATTCTCTTAGCATGCTTACCAATTCATCCTTGGTCTGTTGTGGCAGGCCAACTCCAATGCTCAATACTTTATCTTTGTTCCCAGGTTCCAACTCGACAATTCAGTTTCTGTGGCTGGTTCGGCAATGGTTTTGGTCAGGCGATCGTCAAATTAGCTTTTTCTGATTGAGAGTGTCCTCTTACCCGGCTCATCACGACTTTCCATGTTCTTATCTTTCTCTCTACGAGGCTTTTTGACGTAGGGATCATTTTCCCCCTTTTCTTTCTCTAACTTCTCACTGAACGAAGCTTCCTCAATCATAATTGCTCGAGCGGTTGCCTGATCCCCGTTTACAACTCCCACTCCATGCTCAGTCAAAAACTTCAATTTTAAGTGGGGAATTGAGTATATCGCCTAGAAGGCGCATAACATAGGAACACACACAAGTAAATTATAAGGTGAAACAATATCCACGATATAATACTTGAGCTCCTGAGTAGCATTATTGGGTTTGCTCCCAATAGTAGTTTTCAAAAAGATCTGTCCGAGTATGGGTACAGGATGACCGCCAAAAGAAACCAGAGGTGGTTCTGGGCATGACTCCATTTGCTGTCCAGCCAGCTTCATCTGATCATAAGTGCTTTTAAACAGTACATTAACCGAACTCCCGATATCCATCATAACTTTCTTGTTCATGTACCCTTCCACCACCACAGAAAAGACAAGCGAATCCGCGTGAGGGTATATCACACCTTCAAAATCATCCTGAATGAAGGTAATGGAGTATTTCTGCCTCGGTCAGTCGGTGTTCTTGTACAGATTTCCCACTTCCTTGGCGTACTTCCTTTTGGCCGACCGAGTATCTTTTCCCATAATGCTTCCTCCAGAAATTGTTTGTATTGTGCCCAAGAGAGCTTCATCCGGACTTTCTGGGGACCGAGTTCTCCTACGCTTATTCCTATCATCTTTTTTCTCTTTCGGTCGGTCGGATTTTCTTTCCTCTTTGTCCTCTGCGATAAATTTCTTCAGCTTTCCTTGCCTTATCAACTTTTCAATCAGTTTCTTGAGACTGAAACAGTCCTTTGTCATATGACCACGATCCTCATGGTACTCACAGTATTTGTCCGAGAGATGCATGAACTTAGAATTCTTTGGTTTCCTTGGTTTTCGGTAGTCATCTGCCTTCTTTATTACTGCAAGGATCCTTGAACTTAGAATTCTTTTGCTTCCTTTTTTTTAAGCCCATTAAAAAAGGATACAGACTCAAAGAGCAAGTGGGTAGTTTACCAGAATCAAAATCCAAGTTTTCCCGTTAAGAATGCGTCAACCGGGGCGCAATCGGTTCAAAGTTAATGTCCGGGTTCCAGTTTCCGGTAAGAAGTAGCTTCATTTGATTTGATTCCAGTGTTATATTCAAACTTCATTTTGGCCTACCTTTCTTTCAATGCAGCATGGATGTCTGTCATTTTAGGCTACCACATGCTCTTGTATACAGTATACTATTCTATACTATACTATAGGGTTTTATATATTGGCAACTGGGATTTGTATTCTTTTAATTAATTAATTAATTAATTAATTAACTTATGATATTATATTACATCATATATTATTAGACAAATATGCAGCCTTTATATTTGCTACACAGTCCGACTTTAATAAGTCGACTGTGTAGTACGAGTGAGGTGTTAGCCGTGTGTATTGAATATGAATATCTAGTTGAGATGTTGACACCTCAGTCAGAGTGTGAAGTCGATTTTTCTCAGTCGGAATAAATATCATTATTGAAATCTCATACTAATTTTTCATACACTACAACCCACTTAGTTGACACTTTATACACTTTAACCATTTTCCGGCGAGAGTGGCGTCCACTCACCGGTTGAGAGGGTGAGAGTAATTTTTTTC
>JAUEJK010269256.1:0-10026 GCA_032274865.1 Eryngium alpinum
TATCAACAAGCTTGGTTCAACATCTGGCTTGTATTTCCTTTGAGCCATGAGAGCTACAGACTTGATTTTCTTGGTATTACTCATCATCTCTTGCTTCTGCTTCATTTCCATCTCATGGGGTTTGAAGATTACCAAACAAGTCTTCAATAGTCATGGTTTTAAGATCTTTAGCTTCTTTGATTGCTAAGATCTTTGATTCCCAATTTGATGGCAAAGCGCTTATGAACTTGTTATTGATGTCCTTATTCTCATATTCTCTTCCATGAGCCTTAAAGTCATTAATCAACCTTTTAAATCTGTTAAAGATCTCACTTAGAATTTCACTAAGATTATGAAGAAACCATTCATAGCTTTGAATAAGCATCTGGAGTTTTTTTTCCCTCACTACAGCAGTCCCATCACATATGACTCAATGGTATCCCAAACTTGTTTAGCAGTTTTGAGATTTAAAACATTATTGAGCATGTCATCATCAAGTCCCTTGTAGAGAATAACAATTATCTTTCTATCCTTGCTCACTTTCTCCTTCTCTTCATTAGTGAACTCATCTTTGGACTTCTCAGTGAGATGTTGAGGAATAGTCCTTCCATCAACAACTTGTTCTAAAACAAGCTTCATAGGCACCTCAGGCCCATTCTCCAGATAGTGCAAATAATAATCATCAATGGATTGGAGAGGAATAAACATTCTCTGTTTCCAGAAGAAATACTTACCCTCTTAAAGAAAGGAACTTTATTTGTGTAGGCAGACATCCCAAAGATCTTTTCAAGCTTTTACACTAGCTAGAATGCTCTGATACCAATTGTTATTCAATACTAAGTCTAGAATAGTTTTGTATAGGGGGGTGAATACAAAACTAAACCAAACTTTTTCAAAATTTAAACTTAAACTGCAAACACAAACAATCCAACTTCTGAATGTAACAAATAAAAAGTAAAACACAAGACAGAAGAATTATCAAAGTATAACTTTCATTAATACTTTGAAGGTTTTCTCTGAGATAAGCAAACTAGCTTTCTCAGCTACAAAATCTCCAGATCTATGGAGCTTCTCTCAAATTACAAAGAAAGAAAAATAATCTCTCAAAACTATTACAGATCTGAGCTACACTCTTGCTAAGTAATCCAAAATCTCTCAACAACTAAAAGCTACAATTCTCTCTCTGTAAAATACTCTCAATATAATAAAAAAGTTGATAAAGAAGAATACAGAGAAAGACCTATACAATGGCTATTTATAAGAAAACAAAGGTACAACTGCAAAACCCCTGAAGGTGTGAAATCCCCTTATAGGGGTGGAGCACAATGATAATGACAGACTGCACTCTTTTCTTCTCTTTCCGAATTTATCAATCAATCCTTTGCCACATGTAGTATGGACCACAAGTTCTCCACCATTCTCTGACACCCCAGTAACAGAAAATATGGCTTCCTTTCCAAGCAAGAAGACAAAGGGCATCTTTCTTTACTGCTGCCTTGTTCCCCTGAAGCTTGACTGCTTTATCCCCGTATGATACTTTAACCCCTGATGTTTATTCCCGTTCGGGGATAAATCCATACTTCCCCGTATGGTCTTTAAACCTTGATCTCTTCAACCCCTGAGGCTCATCGGGGCTTCCAAATACTTCTAACGTGTAGTCTTGGTATCAAAGAGCTCAAAACTACTTTATTCTAAGCATTCCAATTACAACTTGACACTTGTTTACTATTGAGTAACACGGTCCTTATTCACCGAGTTTAATACAACTATACAAGTGTAAACTCTTATTTAGAATGCTACTAAGGATATCATCATCTACACATAACTCATGCAAACCTAACATAGCACAAAAAATCACTTTTTGATGCCAAATTATAGCTATAGCATGATGCTATTTTAGCTCAACCATTGGACTTGCTCTTAGAAATTTAAATCACTTGAATAATATAATTCTTTGTATACAGTAGTTACAATGGAGAATCTAAAATCTGTGTTTATAAATATTTCTCTGCTTAAACTGTTTTGGAATTCATGCACCAGAAGAAAATGTTAAAATTTACATAAACAATTGTTCTACCTTTGAAGGCAACTTACATTAATGCCCAAAATTTCGATTGTTAGTCTGGCTATTGATGGCGATTTTCGTATGAAAAAGCTGCTTCTAATAATCCTGCAAAAAAATGAATGTGAGGAGATTTTCTTCCCGATCTGCCTCCGGTGTGGGAATAAGTAGTTGTTTGATAATGAGGTAAACGTATAGAGAGAAAATAATAACTATAGAATAATGAATTCTTTCATACCTGAGTCCTGCTTATATATGCAAATAAAAGGTAGAAATATGCTTAGAAATAATTGAATATATCCAAATTAAAGGAGTCTAAACTACTCCTAATAATCTAATATAGGTAGAACTCGAACTTTACCAAGCTGGCCCACCAGGTCAGCCGAATACAAAGCTACATGGGCTCCCACCTCATTATCCATGAAACAATGTGAATATCCATTGGGCCACCCTATTCAAGCCCATTTATCCATAAGTCCCCAAGTATGTGCGAGTTGACCAGGTCGGATATACTTCAAACTCCGATTAGTCCGGTAATAAAGCCATCATGTGCATCCACCAGCTCCAACTATCCACCTCACCAAGTGGCCCCTCCTTTATGAGCTTGGAGTTGTTCTTATTGAGGAGGTTAAGTCCCCGAGCTCATCATATAATTCTTATATAATTGATTACTTTAGATATGTTTTGACTAATCACCTCGTCGTTTTATATTTTGCAGTGTCGTCAGCTCCTTCTGGGTCAGGCCTGAAGACCAAAAAACAGTTTATCGAGGAGCAAGCGTTGAGAAAAAAAGTAAGAGAAGGCAAAGAGAAAAAGAGCTGGCAAGGAGAACAGGTCGGGAAGGAAGCGAGATCGGATTGAGCCGGTGACTTCAACCAATGTGGAAAATACCGAGGCCATCACAATGGCAGAGGTGGAAAAACGCCACATGTCAACGTTCCCGATAAACTAGTATCGACAGCTGAGTACCGGCCATTCTATCAAACCACTGGTAGTAATCTCGAACATTGGGTCAATGGTGGAGAAGTGCTCAAGAAACTCGGTCATCCTCGGCCGTGAGGTTACCCAGTTTCTTCAGCTGTCCGAAGACTTGGCGATGACCTATGGGCCAAGTGCTAATGAACAAGCTGGACATGCAGCCACCAATTTTATGCAGGTCAGCCTTTAACACATAATCACCTTATCAGGTTTTCATATATCAACCCGTTACTTAAAATATTAAGTTGCTATATAGGGTTAAATCTGGTCTGGAACGATCATTTAAAAGCTCATCAATGTACAAGCCCAAATCAGCTCCTCGAAAGAGGACCTCAAACAAGCCCGAGCTGAGACCTCCAGGCTGAACAACAAAGTTACCGGGCTGGAGGAGAAGCTTCAAGAGGCCCAAGCTTTATACAGCAACGTTCAAAAAGCCGGGCTCGAGAGTGTGAGCAAGTTGGAAGGGAAGGTGGCTGAGCTCGAGAAAAAACTTGTAGATGAGAGTCTTGGAGCTGACCAGACAGAGGTTGATTAGTACGCTACTGGTCAGGAAGATAGGATCAAAGCTGCCAAAAAGGTCGGGCTCAATTATAGAAAGATGTTGATTGACCCCAAATTTGATCCATGCAGCTCGTGATCATCAAATGGAGAAAAGTAACATGAAGATGACGACAATGAAGGGGGATGGGAGAACTGAGGGCTTGAACTCTCTTTTACCCCGAGCTCCACATATATGTCCTTTGTTTTATTTTACCAGGGCTGAATGTCTGAGATGTTATGTTATTTTGCTAACATGTTTTTTATTTGAATCATGGTACCAAGCTCACATATAGCTAAGCTGACACTTTACTTTTAATTTTATGCTTTGAAGTATTTAACCTACATAAAATTTCCTTTATATAATATCCAAGCTGAATGGTACTCACCCGGGTTGATCTGAGCTTTAATTAAATACTGAGCTCAAGCATATAAATATTAAGAACTATTTTTATAGGTAAAGTGACCGAGCTGCCTTTCGTAGCCTATTGTCTTACTTGCTTAAATAAATTGGCTAGCCATTTACCATGTTTATAATATGTGGTGTTATCCGAGTTGTCACCCTATCTTTATGTAATAAAGTTTAATACATGTCATCTTAGTTAAGCAAAATATATGGGCCACAAAGGCCTTACTTAACATTAATCATAAAGAATACGCAAGTGTAGAGAGAGGGGCTGATCAGGCCTGCACTAACATATGTTAATTAACAGCCGAGCTGAGTTAAATTGGACAACTATAATGTTTGAGCTAAAATGTAATCATTTAATAAAATTTATGTTTCTTTCTCATGCAGTTAATTAGCCGAGCTAAGCAATCAGAATGTTCATAATGTCCGATCTCAGCTCTTATATCACAATGAAGATTACTTATTTTTTCATGTAGTTAAGTAGTCGAGCTGAGCTAAATTGGACAATCATAATGTCTGAGCTAAACTCCTATAACATGATGAACACTGCTAGCTTCCTCGTGTAGTTCGAATAAAAAGAATATGGATAACCAAATACATAGTAATCAGAGTAGAAAACTTTTGTGCGGCCCAAACAAAACTAAGTGCTCGCGAGGAGCTTATTCCCTATACTAAAAGCAAAAACAAAACGACTGATAGTAGCGTTTAAGGTGGGTGACGTTCCATGTGTTCTTAAGTTTCTTACCATCTAATGTGGCGAGCTTGCAAGTCCCCGGGCATGGCATAACATGAATACTGAGCTATTCGTTGCTGATATGCAGCCGTCCAGGCTGTTGCTTCTGTCCTGAGCTCATCCAAAGATCCACATTCATTCGACCTCCTTCTGAATTTTTCACCGCACTAAAACTCAAATTTCTTAGTGTAGGTATGGCACCTCGACAGGAACCAAAGCTTCAGTTCCATATGAAGGCTTAAAAGGCGTCTCCCTTGTTGCACTGCGGGGTGTAGCTCGGTATACCCAGAGCACCGTATAGAGCTCGTCAGCCCACAATCCTTTAGCTTTCTCTAATATTTTCTTTATTCCCGTAAATAACGCCTTGTTCGTACTTTCGACCGATCCATTTGCTTGTGGGTAGCTAATAGATGCAGTCTGATGCTCAATTTTCTAATGCCGCAGAAAATCTTCAAACCTCTTATCCTTAAACTGAGTCCCGTTATCAGAAACCACTACTTTGGGAATGCCAAATCGAAATATCACACATTCCAAAAAAAAACTTCTCACATGCTGTTCTCGTCATATGCTGGAGTGGTCTTGCCTTGGCCCACTTCGTCATATAATCCACGATAACTATATAATATTCAGCTTGACCTTTTGAGCGCGACAATTTACCCACGATGTCCACGCTCCACATAGCAAACGGGATAGGACCGAGAATAGGTGTGAGCTCGGTGGGATGTTTTCTAGGAATATCAGCATGTATCCGGCATTTATGACAGTTCTGAACATAAGCTAAAGTATCAGCTCAGAGAGTTGGCCCAAAGTACCCTTACCTAATGATCTTCAAGGCTAATGCCTGACCAGCTAGGCGATCAGCGCATAATCCTTCATACACCTCAGCCTTATGCTGTATCTGATAAGTGTTATAATAAAATAATTGACCTCGAGGGATAGCTGTTGAGATGCAGTGAGCTGGAACTGCAGAGCTGAAGATTGATCTTATTAGTCCAGGTTGAATATGCTATAGACCAGAGTCATATTGACATGTTTCTTCTTTATAGAGTGACATGTCCGGGCTGGAGAAAACTTAAAGAGGCTGGCGAATCACATTAGACTATGCTGATATGACTGAGATGTTTGACCTCATAATTGTAGACCTGAAAAACCTTCTGGGCAGAAATAATTGAGGGTGCAGACTTTCCATTCTTATAAATCCGAGCTGCCCATTTGAGTAGATATTCTAAACTGATTAATGTGGTCATGTTGTCTGTTGTTAAAAATTATTCGAGCTAGCCCTTGTATAGATATGGTCGTGCTGGCTTATATTGCTGCGCTGACTCATGATGTTTGTCATCATATAAATAATTATTAAGTTGGAACAGGTGAGCTGATCAGGCTTCAACTTAACTTGGCTGCTTAGACTGAGCTATCTTAATTATTAACAGGCTGGTAGGGGAAAAATACCTATCTTCTGTTAAGATAGAAATGTTTAGAGCTGATAACTTAAATTGTAGAGTTGATTTAATTATTGTCAGGCTGGTCGTGTAAGATTACTCTCACCCCTTTAAGTCTGGAACTTTCGTACCAACATAGTAACCTTTCACTGGGTCTTTATTCTGTGTTTTCCATACTGGGGCTGCGCTCTTTTACTTTTCTTTTATTCCAGGCTGGTGCCCGAATATTTTAGGTATCCCATATTTTATGTCGCATTATACAGCTGAACTGGCTTATGTATAGATGTGGTCGAGCTCGCTTATGATAGCCGAGCTGACTTGTAATATTGTTAAGCTGATCAAGCTTAATCTTAACTTGGTTTTTTGCAAGCGGCAGTCAAGTTTGAGCTGCCTTAATTTATACTAGGCCGGTAGGAGTGGATTGCTCTCACCCCGTTAGGCTAACATATGAACTTCCATTTAATTTTTGTCAGGCCAATAGGAGTGGATTGCTCTAACCCTATTAGGCTGGTGATTTTGGATCACACCAAAATAACGTAGTAGAGGAGTACTCAAGATATTTATAACTAGCATGAGGTCTATGGTTCGAGATGTTCACCGCGTTTTCATCCTGATTTGGAAATAATAGAAACTTAACATGTCACTTGATAACGACATTTATACCAGGCTTGCCAATCTGGTAGTAGGGTCGTGCTGGCCTTAATGAAGTTATTCTTATGTTAAGAACTTATTAAGTATGGAGGGCTAACCAAACCTTACTTAACCATGATTTCTTTGATTGGCATATATATGTTGCCTCCGAGTGGTTGGGTTGTTTCCAATGAATATACATGACCAGTCAGTAGATCATAGGCTATTCTGTGAGAATTATGATATTGCGTGCAACTTTTTCCAATCTTGAAAAAGACTGAAGCAATAAATACCCAGGACTGACAAAAGTTTCGAGTTGAAAACAAAATGCTAAAAGTAAAGGTTGAACATTTATTTAGCTGTCAGTGTGTTACCTTCCACCGTGGAATAAAATTACTTTATTGTTCACCTTTAGTGATGGCTGTATTTGGAAATATGAAGTCTATAACTATAAAAATCCATGTTGGAGTGAGAACTTAAAGGGTGAACTGAGATGCTTTCGACCAGGCTGGTTGTTAGCTTAGCTGCTTTCTACTGGGCTGATAATGCTTCAGCATAGAGATTTTTTTTTGTCCTGGATGAACTGCTTCAGGTCATCCTTTGTTTCGGAACTACATCAGGTCACCCTTTCCTCATTAGCATTCTCTTCTATCTGTTCTGGATGAGCTGCTTCATGTCACCCCTTTGTTTACCACCTTCTCGATCAGGTCTTGGCAATGCGGGGACTATATTTTTGCTAGGTTTTGAGTTTTCGGTCCATCTTTTGATCTCTCTTAACACATAGACCTTAATATATTCAAAGAAGTATATTTTTATTTTATTTTGACCTTTTTCTGTACTATCTTTGCCTTTATGATACTAGTAATGACACTACATTGAGGTCGGCCTTCTTTTTAATCAGTCAGATATCTTTACTTTCTAGCATGTACTCATTTTTTCCAACTTGTCCTCCCTTATTTTACCAATCCATACTTTTTTTCGTACTAGCTCATGCTTCTTTTTCCTATCAGTCCCAACTTTTACCTTCTTTTGCCAGCATAAACTTTATCAATAATAGTCTGCTATTTCTTTTCCTTATTAGCCCAAAATTTTTCATTATCAGCATGAATTTTTTTCTCAACTAGTCCAAACTTTTCCTCATCAGCCTGAACTTTATTTTTTTCACTACCAGCCCAAATTTTTTCATCATCAGCCTGGACTTTTTTTTTCTTTACCAGCCCAAACTTTTCCTCATCAGCTTGAACTTTATTTTTTCACTACTATCCCAAACTTTTTCCTCACCAGCCTCTGAATTATCCAGGGTGACGCGCACCCGGGTATTTACTCGCGAGACCGGCCTATTATTTGCCAACCTGACTGTTTGTTAGGTGTGTGAGTCGGATCTCGAGTTTGGACGTCGGATCCTGCATGTTTTTTCTCCTGCTAAGCTCTCTCCAACTCTATCTCATTGGCCTGCGCAGCCAACGTATGCATCCGAAGTTTTCTGGCTCAGGCCTCCGAGCTGTATCCTCTGTCGCCCTCAATCTTCTACCCCGGGAGCGCTCTCTAACGTGTTGTATTGGATCGTTTAGGTTTCTTCCTGTAGGACCATATGCCGGAGCCGGAGAGGGTGATCTTTAAATAGTTCGAGTCCGCAAAAAATTGTTGGTGTCATTGAGGTCGGCTGTTGAGATTTAAATTACTTTGTTCAGCCTGACAACTACTTTCGGTTCGAGGGTGGATTGTTTCGGCACTATCAATATTCACGGGGTTGGAGGTATGGTGGACATCGGTTTCGTCAGTTGGGACAATTATGTGGCTATCTTGATGAGTAATGAGGGTGGCAAGGGTGAGATTTGTGAAAAGTTATGAGGTAACGGGTGTAGTAAAGGGATCTGTATGTTCTGTCATCTGTAGAGAAAAACAGTTTTTTTGATAATCTCTATACGATTTCCCACAGACGGCGCCAACTGTTGATATCGATTTTCGTCCGAAAAAGCCGCTTCCAATAATCCTGCAAAAGAACGAATATTAGGAAATTTTCTCACCGATCCGCCTTCGGCGTGAGAATAAGTAGCTGTTTGATAATGAGTAATCGTGTAGAGAGAAAATAATAACTGTAAAATAATTAATTCTTTCGTACCTGAGCCCTCCTTAATCCTTATACAAAAATGATATATAATCCGAAAAAATCAGTCCGACTTTAAAATGCGAGTGAGGTGTCACCACCATATTAAAATAATTATGGACCCTATGGATTTCATGTTATCACCTCTTTTAACCTACCAATACCCTATCACCATGTGAATCGGATTAACTTTTCGAACTGTTTTAGTCGGACTATATAGCATTACTGATCCTTATATATGCAAATAAAAAGTACAAACCTGCTTAGAAATAGGAGAATGTATCCAAGTCAATGGAGGAGTCCAAACTACTCCTAGTGGTCGTTTGGTTGGAGTGCTAATGCCCATGTATTTAAAATTCCTGGAAAATGGATGATAAGATAGTTGTTTCGTTGAAGAAAAAAGGGTGGAATTTATAATTCCTATAGAATGAGGGAAGTTACTTACCAACCCTTCCCTCGGTAAGTATAACTTCCCACGTCTATTTATTTCCTATGTGTAACCAAACAAGTTTTCACACTTTCTAACTATCTGTAATACACGTGTATTTTATCTACCCATAGGAATTTACTTCCTATATCGAACCAAACGACCTCCTAATATAGGTAGAACTCGAATTTTATCGAGCTGACCCACCAGGTCAGCCGAATATAAAAGGCACACCTTATTATCCACGAAACAGTGTGAATAGACATTGGGTCACCATATTCAAGCCCATTTATCAACACGGGCCATCTAGGCATTTTGATGGGCTTGGACTGATAAATGATAGGCACAGTCGGATAACTTTAAAATATACCCATGGGCACTCAAAATATTATGGAAAAAGGGGCACTCATGACTTAGAGCACCTTCGATAGCTTCCTCATTTGGCCTCCTAAGTTAAATTTTAAAGAATATATATTTAGGAGCTTATGTTTCTCTTTATTAATGAAGAGGCTTTCTCCTCTCTGTATTTTATATTTTATTATTATTTTCTTCTTCTTTTGTACTTTTTATTGTCCAATCTCTCTCTTTTATAATATATATAATAGTAAATAATAAATAAAGAGTTAGAATAAGGAGTATTATTAAAGTTATTATATCCTATATATAATACGAGTAAGAGACTTAATTTGGTCGTCCGTCGTCGTCGTCCGTCGTCACGGTATTTA
>JAUEJK010269367.1:0-10026 GCA_032274865.1 Eryngium alpinum
ATAATTTTTGAATTTATCTTATATTAGGGCCTCATTTTTTCATTTTGCACCGGGCACCTAAAAATGATTAGACGGCCAGAATAACTAACAATTTATCTCTGTAATGGTTAAGTAATCTTCTAGAATTTAATAATGTCTCATCTAATATTATATTTTTGACACTTTAACGTCTCAGAAGCAGAGGAGGGGCGAATTGTGATTGTACGTATTCTGAAGTTGTAACTTCCAAAATGATGGAGCGAACTTGAAAAATTCAAGACAACGTGCCTCCAGGGTCTCACAGCTTTGCTAAATTAATGCGATCATCGCATGTTACTAATGTCTTGGTTGGTAAGCTTCTAATTAATATTGATAGAAAACATATACAACAGCTATACACATATGCATTAACATATGTTTACTTTGTATTTCGGTGATATAGAGCATTCCATCGAAATTATGTGCAAGCCATTTGGCATAGTATATATTCTAGTTAAACTATAACTTTGGAATGTGAAAAGGGAATAGAATAGGAATCAAAATTTATTGCAAGTAGAAATGGACTTCGTGTAGAATGGACACGATTTTCAGTAGCAAACATGTTGGTTGAGGGCCGCGTTGTAGTGTTCCATTTCGTTGACCCTCTCAGATTTAAGGTACTTAAGCATATATATATATATATATATAAGAATTTAGCACTGCAATTTTGTTTTGGAAACAAATCCATCAAAAATAAAAAAAATTAGGAATTTTAAGACTTGGCCACTTTGAAAATGTAAATAAAACTTGTACCTGGCCTAATATGGAGATTGGACATTATGGTCACTGGGAATTTTAGATTCAGTTTAAATTATTATTCAGTACCGGAGAAACTGAGATCAATTGAATTATATCCGATATCAATGAACCTTTTCTAGGATATAACAACAATGTAATTTCTATATGAATCAACTTTCAGTTGAGCAAGACCACATATATATAGAAAATTTGTTACCCTGAATAGGGTATTATCCATTTTAAAATTGGATTTTCATTGAAACCATATCCATATATAGATATTAAGATTCATAAAAGTCAAATTCAAATAATTAGTGGTCACAAGTTAAGTGAATATTTATTTATATATCTGGTGGCGTTTATTTTGGACTATTGTTTATATATCTATTATCTTTTCATATTTATTTGACATGTATATATACTCCATAATATGGAATAAAGAATAGAGAAAAAATTGAATTTCCCTCGAATTACTTCTTCTTTCTTTAGTTTCATAATACGTTATCAGTACAAATTGTTACAATAGTTTTTTAATCTCTAATTTTATTTTTTCACGGTGTGATTTCAACAACCATCTTCCGCTACAAATGTTTTCAATTATCAAATCAAAGATGGGTAAGAAAAGAGATGATTAGAAGATCATAGTGGAAGCTAGGGTTTTTGGCTGAAGAATTATTAGATTATAGTGAGCTTTGAATGTTTAAGTGTTCTTTGTTGGATTGCAAACTTTTAAGGTACAAATATTTTAGTCATTTTCTTCTTCTGCAAAAGTTGTTTGAAATTCATTAGATTAGTTCATAATAATATGGTGTTTTTGCATAATTCGTATAAACCTGATTATAACTCAGAATTTGATGGTCCTTGACTTTTTGGAAAGGGTTTTTAATTCTCTACAACTTTCGTGTAATGCATCTTTTCACAATTCTGAGTCTTAGTGTGTGACAATTGACCAACTTTATTACATGTATATGTGTACTCGCGAATTACCTTTTGATAACTTTAAAAAATCATAACAAATTGAGTATATAATGGAATTTTTATTGCCTTATGAAATCCTCTTTACTTTTCTAGTTCTGGTTATTGTGAAATTTTTATGTATTGATTGTCTAAAATGACCTATAACAATTATGGGCATTATCTTAGTTTTTGCAGTTTTGCATGCACTTGAAAAATTCATATCTCATTCATTATTCGGCCATAAATCATGAGTCTTATCAATTTAAAATTCTCTTGAAATTAAGCTTAATTCTTTAGTTATAGTCAATATGAGATGAGATTATTTACATTGTCAAAATTTACTCTCTTAGTAATCTGTGCATCCCCTTGATGGTGTAATACTACCCGAACTTCTAAAATTCATATTAAATTGATTCATTATTCAAAGTTTATGATTCTTATCATTATTGGAAAGCTTCTTCAATTAGCTATAACTTTGATGTTTCAAGTTTTCCCAAATAAGGTCGTTTACTAATGTCAATTTGTATGTTTTTCGGACTGATTTATTTTAGCACTTGAATTTAGGTATTCGTGTTGCATGTTTCGTTTAGATTTACATCGTTTATAATATTTATGCGATTTCTTATACTTTTATTAGTTATGAGATATTGACAAACCTGATTTATGAGTGTAGTAAATCTCACGCTAAATGCTTTTTATACGATGTATTCAAATCTAGTGCTTAATTTTTATATGTACAGTCATAAGTTATAGACAAATGTATGACTTAGTGTATATACTTCTGTTAAGAAGTTTGTGATTTCTAATGGGTCGCACGATTATATTTCTTAGATATTACCTCCATGAGGGATTTAGAAATAAATATTTAACCGTTAAAGACCTAGAATTCATTTGGAATAACTTAAGTATAAATATAACCATCAGAAAACAGTAATACTTCCTAAAGCTCGTTATGATTGGTCTAAGTTACTGTGTTACTCTGATGAGGTAATTCAAGTTTAAGTAGTTATTATTAATCCGCAATAAGTTTGTTTAGTGACCGGAGTCCTCATTATAGACAACGGGATTTAAGGGCGTTATAGAAGTGGTATCAGAGCAGTAGGTATACTTCTAGGTACTTAACCTAGACCTATAACGTGCTAGTATATAGAATACATAGGAAAAAACTTTTATTATTTTGGAAACAATTAGAGGTTTAGAATGATCCATAATTGATGAGAAATACATAATTGGATCGATTCCGAATTTCTGTAGTGACTCATGTTGTAATTCCCTGATTCCGCCATAAATTATTATTGAAAATTCCTTCAAGTTATTTTAGAGTCTCTCAAAATTTGTACTTGAATTTTTCTAAACATCTTCCATGAGTAAGATGATTATCCATAATAAGGGGGTAAATTTATTTAGATTAATTGCCTGTGTGGTAAATATGTGGTGGGATGCCACTACTTCTGAGTTGCATGTTACAACAGTATTAATGGCTAGCCACCTTTAATACAATTCTTGTTATCTACGGAGACATGCAACTTATATTGTCCATTTATTACTATACATGATAAGACAATGTTCGTGCCTATTGATCAACTCGGATTATTCATCAATGATTAGGATAAGAGAGATAAAGTATTTATGTGATCATCAATGATAAGTATGAATGATTCTGAGTAAATGATAAATAGATCTCTCAGTCGCCTCCTCTTTCAAATAAGCGTTATTCCAACTCTTTCACTCCTGAAGCTTTATTATCTGTCGAGAGCCTTAGGAAGATTTTGATAAGGGTTTGGGTAACTGAACTTATAATTTGGGAATGTAACTAATATTAGAGACTTGATGAATTACGCTGGTCTTAAGGAAAATTTTGAGATTTAAGTACCATCAATATATATATAATATGCTAATTTGATATTGAGCTTGTACAATTGTTGTTTTAGTACAAGTACTAAAAATTGTGATGCGACTTGGGAATACTATACTAAAAAATTAGAATTTCTTTTTATCATTTTAGTATAAGAGATGACGGTAAGACGACAAGGTCTTTTAAAAATTTATTTGGTGAATTTTAATATGGTTTGTTCACACTAAGTAGTTCATCCAATTTCAAGAACATAATTCTTTTAAGAAAGGGATAATGTAATATCCTGATACGAAATTATTTTAAAATCATATTTTTAATTGATAACGGATGTGAAGTTTCTAAATGAAGTGACAAAAATTAGTTAAATTTGACAAAGTGTACTTAAACTAATTGATATTTGGAAAAGAAAATGAAATTTCAAGAAAAATGGCAAATTCTGACACCTCAGTAATAGAATTGAGGTTTCCTTTCCAAGCAACAAGACAAACACATCTTTTCTTGTGAGAGAGTTTTCTTCCCCTGAAGCTTGGCTTCTATCCCTGTATGATGATGTTGTCCCATGATGAACTTTATACCCGTCTAGGGATAAATTATACTATACCCGTATGACTTTAGAACCTTTGATCCAACTCCCCTAACGGTATTGAGAGTTTCGAAATGCTTTCTCCATGTAGATTTGGTATTGTAGAATTTAAAACTACTTTATTCCTAGCATTCTAATTAAAACTTGACACTTGCATGCTATTGAGTTTACAAGGTCCTTATTAAGCTGAATTCTGAATATCTATACAAGCATGAACTCTTATTTAGAATGCTCTACTATGGACATCATCTTTAGATACATGCAAACATACCTAACATCAATAAACAGCCACGCATATCGAGTATTCAATCTTAGAAGCTTGTTAATTGAAGAATCAATGAATGTTTCATTTGATGAATCATAGGCTCCATCAAAGTATATAGAATTAGTTGAAAATGATCAAAACGTCGAAAAAGCTATTAGTTCCTTTGAAGAACTTAAAATAGATTCTGAACAGGTTAGTTCTCTTGTCATTCCCAAGGATGTGGTCAGTAAAAAGAAACATCCTTAGGTGATGTTATTGGTGATTTACATCAAGGAGTTCTAACCCGAGCACAGGTACAAAACATCATCAACTATCTAGTAT
Organism: Eryngium alpinum; assembly: GCA_032274865.1. Classification (NCBI taxonomy): domain Eukaryota; kingdom Viridiplantae; phylum Streptophyta; class Magnoliopsida; order Apiales; family Apiaceae; genus Eryngium; species Eryngium alpinum. The sequence goes on from JAUEJK010269367.1 coordinate 4,738, forward strand.
TCCTTTCCCAAATTGAGCTAAAATCGGAAAGTATGTTATTCTTGATGAAGACTGGATTTCAGCTATGCAAGATGAGCTAAACTAGTTCAAAAGAAAAAATCTTTGGGAATTGGTTCAAACTCCCCCTAATACTTTCATTATTGGAACTATATGGGTGTTTCATAATAAACTAGATGAATGTGGCACTATTATTCTAAACAAGGCTCGCCTGGTACCTCAAGAGTACACTCAAATAGAAGGTATGGACATTGACGAAACATATGCTCTTATTGCTCGAATTGAATCAATTCGTAGTTTCTTATGCATGCATGTCACATGAATTTTAAGGTATATCGAACAGATGTGAAATTTGCCATTCTAAATTGAGTTTTAGAAGAAGAGGTTTATGTGAAACAACCTCCAGGCTTTGAAGATTTCAAACATCCAAACAATGTGTATAAATTGCATAAAGCTTTGTACATGCTTAAACAGGTTCCTAGTGGTTGGTATGAAAGGCTTAGTAAACTCCTATAGAAAAAGAGATCTCAATGGGAAAAGCTAAGACCACTCTATTTACAAATAGCAGTTTACGGATATCATGCTTGTTCAAATTTACGTAGATGATATCATTTTTGTTTATACGAATGATTCTCTATGTAAAGAATTCTGTAATAGCATAAACAAAAGATTCGAAATGAGCATGATAGAGGAACGAAATTTCTTCTTACGATTACAAATACGGCAGAATGATGATGGAATTCATATCTCTCAAGCTAAGTATTATAAAGAATTGCTTAAGAAATTTGCTTTAGATCACTTAAACCCCTTAGTACCCCTGTGAAATTAATTGCTGACCCACTTGGATCTCCTGTTGATACTAAGAAGTATCGAGTAATGATTGGCAGTTTATTGTACGTCACTACAAGTAGACCTGACATAATGTTCATTGTTTGTAAATATGCAAGATTTTAGGCAATTCGAAAAGACTCCCATCTTTCAGCTGTAAAGTGAATATTTAGATATTTGAAAGGGACTATGGACCTTGATCTATAGTATCGAAAAGGATTTCCATTTGACCTCGTGTGTTATTCTGACTCAAACTATGCTGGTCACTTAGTCCACAGAAAAAGCACAAGTGGTACGTGTCAATTTCTCGGTGGTTGTCTAGTATCTTGATTTTCCAAGAAACACAACTTAGTATCTATATCAACCACTGAAGCAGAATTTATTTTTGCAGGTAAGTGTTGTGCACAAATCTTATGGACGAAACAAACACTTCCTGACTACAATACTGCTTTCGTTATCGCCTTAATCCTTTGTGATAAAATAAGTGCTATTGATCTGAGTAAGAATCTGGTTTTGCACTCTCAATGAAAGCATATTGATGTTAGACATTACTTCCTACGTAATCATGTCAATAAAGGCAATATCAAAATGATTCATTTTGAGACTGAATTAAATATTCTTGATACTTTCACAAAACCGCTCAACTCCGACAGATTTATCAATTAAGATTAAACTTAGGAAAGTTAGACCGTCCGAAATAAATTATGCATATATGTGTCTGTTAATTTATGGGCTTTAGGAGTGGTGTAATTTTTTAATCATTTCGACATAATATATTGATTACTTAATTTATTTGCAGACATATGTCATCTCTATTTATCCAAAAAGACCTACGGCTATTTTGCTAAAGTCTAGGATTTTTCAGTTGATGATTTGTTAAGCATCTCTTGTAAGTGTGATTTCGGGATACATAAAACCCGCCACTGTTTTCGACATAATTCGTGAGAGAATTTTCGGTTCAAGCCCATAGGATTTTTATTAAAGAGAATACGTAATTCTCACAATTTTATTTTTAGAAGGGCATTATTTCTTTTTTTTCAGGGTTTCCCCTATAAAATCCTAGTGAAGATATTTTTTTATTATTGTTTCTTGTATACTAATATTTATTTTGTAGGAAAAAGAAAGAGAAACAAATTGGAAATTATTGTTTTAATAAAATAGGTAAAAGATCTGATTGAATGTGTTTAGGACCACAACAACAAGCAAATCTCGGCCCTTGATATTGAGACGAACACTAGCCATCCGTTCAAATGATCATCAAACGGCCATGATAAAAAAATATGAGAAATGATCCTAGCCGTTGGTGCACGATAGGAAGATGGAGACACCCACAAACGATTACAAACCCCAATGGGTCACTTAGCAAATTGGGGAAAACACAAACAAAATCTAGAAGCTTCCTCACATACTACTCTCTCTCTCTCTCTCTCCCTCTCTCTAAATGGTGATCTACCGAAACCCTAAATCCCATCACAAATCGCCGGCCGATTCTTTCAAAATTTACCAAACCCTTCCTCCTAAACAGCTTTTTGATGAAATACACAATAAATCGTATAAAATCCTCACCAAAACGTTTGGTAAATTCAAAGAAATTGAAGGAAAATAAAGGAAAATAAAATCAAAGCTAATAATCAAAGCTTTAAAACGAAACATGGAGAATCCAGTAGCGATAAACGGAGAATGAACTCAGTCGAAGGCTTTCGTCCATGGAATGGCAAAGAACAATGTGAAGACGCTAGGGTTTGAAAGAGGAATGAACGCCCTCAGGTATGAACGATCATTCATCCTTTTTCTACCCTATTCCAGGTATGAAAATTTAAAACTCTCTCTCTTTTATTATGGTTAAGTGTAAACCTGGGATAAGGTTTGATTAATGGGTTATGTTCTTCATCTCTTTTCTGTTTTGGTTCACAGAGAAGTTGATTGGAGATAAAGTTGTACTCATTTATGTGTTTTAATGTTTATGTTCATGTATTACTGTATAGTATGTAATCTTCTGTGTAACACATACACACACTGATGCACGACAGAATCTTATTGATTAAAGAGGTTGCTCAATCAAGTATGTTTATGGGATTTTGGATAAATTGTTGTTGCATTTTTTTGGCTCTGTCTTCTCCTATATATGTGTTTATGCGCTGAACTTGTGATATCTATTAAGGCTAATTGAAACTTGTGTGGAATTATATTGAGTTAACAACTGAATCTATGCAGTTGCTTGGTTTCACTATAAAACAGTTTGTTCTTTATGCTTGTGAACTCTACTCTTGTCAAAAAAATTAACATCAGTTTGAGCCTGTTTCAATCTCTAATGAAGTTGTTCTGTGAATTAAAATTGAATAGATATGTAAGTTAAGTGTATCTTTGTTTTAAAAAGGAGTTGTTATGTAGCATCTTTATTTTGCACTAAATGCTTGACATATATATAACACTACTTTCTTGGAATTTCATGACTTCAATTTTGATTGTTCTATCAACATTAAATGTTTAAAACAACATGAATTATGGTTTTAACTATAACATGATTTCTATTTAAGCTTATATAAATGTTGGTGAAATTTTTGAATGAAATTATGTGATATGTGGCTGAATATGAATCAAGAAAATACTATTTTTGAAAATCCTTGTATTTTGTAGTATGTGTCGTAGTTCTAAATCTTTTGTTATACAAAATTCAGTTTGAAAAATAGATTCTCAAATCATTTTGTGTGATAAGTGGTAAGTTAAATATTCCAGAGTTATTCTATATTTGAATTTTGGAGGTTATGCTTTTATTTCAAATGAATGTTATTTATAATGCTCAGTTGTTCTTCCTTTGCACTACATGAATATGTGTATTATCTGATCAAGTTGATATATATATATATAGACATATGTATTCAGATACTAGTTGTATATTATGTGTTGACTTACTTCGTGTTTGGCTTTATCAGAACACTCACACACATATCCTGAAAGTTTTTTTTGAAGGTTTTATCTTAAAATGGCATTTTGTGAAAAATATGTTTGATTAGAAAAATGGCTTGTAAAGACCTTTTTTAAGTATTATTTTGCAAACTTACTTTTTAGCATATTCTTTGAAAAACACTAGTGGTAAAAGTTTGCTTACATAATCACCCATTCAAGTTATTTATTATTATTACTTTATTATTGAAAAGGACCCCTTTGCCATAACTACAGTTTAAACTTGCATTTTTTCAAAACTTAGGGTTTGTTTGTCTTAAAAACTCAGAATTCATTTAATGGATTGTGTGCTACTAGTCTGCAATCTTCTCTGCATATGCTTATTTGACTGACATAATTTGAATATTACTTATTGAAATTATTTTAAAAAATCTGATATTTAATAATGAATTGATTGCCACTCATTTGCTATAAATGGAATAGTTAAGCTTCACATTCATTATACTTCACTTTCTCTCTCAAATTTACTCCTCGCATTTACTTCTCATCATTGGTATTTTTCATGAAATCCACTAAGTTTGAGAAAGAATCCCTTTCTCTTAAAAATTATGAAACTCATGCTGCATTTAGGGTTAAGAAAAGAAAATTAGCATTATAGGCTCCTAAATATATTAGATTTAAAACTAATGAGGCCGAGAAAAAATATCATGCCTTCAAGGGTAGTGTTATACGGGGAAGCTAGTAAATTTTGCTGGTTCAGTAGAAATACTGAACTGTAATAAGAAGTTAAAGGTTGAAACTCTTGCAATCTTTAAGAAGCGTGATGTATACTTTGGGCTGGTGGGAGAGTTCTTTGTTAATATGAAGAACAAATGGGATTATAGTGGAAATATCATTGTTAAGACTCAAGTCATAGCTAGGACCATCATATTGAATGAAGCTATAATCTGTAAATTTCTAAATCTCCCTCCAAAATATATGCGGTTTCCAAAATACAACTCCTCTTCCTTCACATTTAACCAAACAAAACTCTATACTTTTCTTGAGTTTCTTTGTGGCTCTCCTTTTCCAAGGGATAAATTTTAATCTGATATTCTTTTGCGTTAAGATTTCTTTACCCCTCAAGCTCAAACTGTCAGCCAATTCATTAAAATAAATCTTCTTCCTAGAAAAGGCACTAAAACACTGTTTTCCTTTCCAAAACTCAAGCTGATTTACTCCATCCGTAAAAATGATCTTAAAGTCAACATTCCACACCTACTATTATCTCATATGATGTTTTCCGATAGCCAAAATGTTTGTCTTTAGTCTTCTCCTGACCACAGTTTTCAACTACCTCTGCCTTCAACTATATCAACACACATATGCCTCAATCTTTGTTGACATCAATCTTAGGAACACCAGAAAAGCTATACCATTGTCTGAATTTCTAATTATAGACTCACATTCTCTTAATGAGCCTAGGAATGAAGTGGTCATCGACAAAAGTGCACTGAAACTCTTAGACAAGCTTTAGTCTGATCTTGAAAGAAGAAACAAGGAAATGGCCTTGTTGGTAAA
>JAUEJK010269474.1:0-16305 GCA_032274865.1 Eryngium alpinum
CCTTAGGCTTGGCTTTAGACTTGAGGAATAAAGAAAGAGGTGCATCAAGGGTAGGATCAGGCTGTGTAGGGGCTTGATCCATAGATGCTTGAATAGAAGAAGTAGGAGGTTGAGTAGGAGAAGAGGGATTAGAATTTACCTCAACCATGTGTGGTGCATAGACCAAGGGGTCATTGCATTTGGAATTCTTCATGACTTCAGTAAATAACCTTGTGGTTTGATAGTAGCATTGAATGGTGAGGAGATCTATATTCCCATCATTGATGTTAGGGTTTTAGATGGTGGGCATTTGGTGATCTATTATCATTTGAATGAACCTAGTGTAGTAAACATCTTTGGATCTTCTGTGAGGGGTATTAAGTTTAGAAACTAGGTCATCAAAGATAAGGCTTCTAATGTCAAAATTGATATTGTTAAACATGGCATAGAAAATTTTGAGGGTAAGGGAGGTCATTGTATCAAAGTTGGACACTTTACCAGTAAAAACTTTTGTAATTGTGTCACAAAGATAAGAAACTTCAGGGCTACAATTTATTCTTTTCAAATTTTTAAACCTAACATCCTTAGGTGCATCAGTTTTGTAGCCATTTTCAATTAAAAAGTTTATAAGGTCTGAGTCCTTAGGGACTGGAGCAAAATTACCAGATGGCAATCCTAAAGCATGATTAATAACCCTAACATCTACAACAGTAGAGACATTTTGAATTTTATATTCAATGGAAGAGACTTTTACCCCATCAGACGCAGATTTGAAGACTGCAGAGGTCCAGAATGAATGAATTGAAGCTTTGTAGATGACTGGGCTTGTAAAGATTGCCTTTGCATAAGGAGACCTGTGAAGATACTCCATCAATGGCTGCAACTTCTCAGGCGCATCCGCCACCCTTGAATATCCAACATAATTGTTGGTTGGAGCACGGAGACCATCAGCAATGATTTGATATTGAGTAGGAGCCATTTGAGATTGATTTCGAAGGATGAAAACTGAAATTCTTTAGCAAAGATTTAGGTTTTGAGAGCTAATTTTTGCAAAAGAATCGCGTAAGGGGAAAATGAAGGATAAAATTAATTTATACTTTACCAATCCCCTTACCCAATTGAATTGCAAGAGTTAGCGCTAAGTGATAACTACCTGATTACCGTTATACCCTTATGTCCGTTATTCTCGTACGGGGATAATATCCACGTACGGGGATATAAGTATAAGGGGTTAACAGCATAAGGGGTTAATTGAAAAACATACGGGTTTATTTTGTTACAACTTCAACCAAGTTTTATGATAATCTAATTCATTTATGTAATCATTTTTAGTGATTAATTAGGTAAATAATATGTTGTAAAACATTATCGTGCATATAATTAAGTCAAATAGTCTCATGAAAACTAGATATTATTGAACAAGAAGGTCAGGGGTTCAGCATACATAACATAAGTTAAAAACTTTAAAACATGACAATTTATACACATCACCCCATGTTCACCATTCCAAGTTCTGCAACCAGCTTGTTGAAAGTTGTTTCATAAAGAGCTTTGGTAAAGATGTCTGCAACCTGTTCATTAGTGGGAACAAAGTGCAGTTCTATATCACCATTAATCACATGCTCTCTGATGAAATGATACCTTATCTCAATGTGTTTGGTTCTGGAGTGTAGCACTGGATTCTCAGCAATTGCAATGGCACTTGTATTATCACAGAAGATTGGAATTGCTTTGAGATTGAATCCATAATCCATCAATTGATTCTTCATCCACAGAATTTGTGCACAACAACTCCCAGCAGCAATGTATTCAGCCTCTGCAATTGAAGTTGTGCTGCTTCTTACTGAGCCAAGACACAAGCTTTCCACCCATGAATTGACAACTTCCAGTTGTACTCTTTCTATCAATCTTGCAACCCTCAAAATCAGCATCAGAAAAACCAACTAAATCAAAACCAGGAGAGATTGGATACCACAAACCATAGAACAAGGTTCCTTTGATAAACCTTAAAATCCTCTTCACAGCTACAAGGTGAGACTCCTTAGGGCAGGCTTGATATCTAGCACATAAACAAGTTGCAACCATAATATCAGGCCTGCTAGCTGTAAGATAGAGGAAAGATCCAATCATCCTCCTATACTCCTTTGAGTCCAAATCTTTTCCATCCTTATCTGGCTCCACTTTAGCAGCTGTAGACATTGGTGTCTTAGCTACCTTGCATCCTTCCATGTCAAATTTCTTGAGAAGTTCTTTGGCATACTTCCCCTGTTGTATAAAGATACCTTCAGGGGTTTGCTTGATTTGCAATCCCAAGAAATAAGAGAGCTCCCCCATCATGCTCATTTCAAACTTATTCTGCATCAGCTTTGAAAACCTCTTGCATAACTCCTCATTGGTAGATCCAAAGATGATATCATCAACATAAATCCGAACTAGAATAATAACATCTTTGTGCTTTCTGAAGAACAAAGTCTTGTCCACCATTCCTCTTGAAAAGTCATTCTCCAATAAAAACTTAGCAAGAGTATCATACCAAGCTCTTGGAGCTTGCTTCAAACCATACAAAACTTTGTCAAGCTTGTATACAGGATTAGGCAACTTTGAATTTTCAAATCCAGGTGGCTGCTGCACATACACTTCTTTCTCTAGCTTTCCATTAAGAAAAACACTCTTCACATCCATTTGAAAGACTTTAAAGTTTGAATGTGCTGCAAATGCCAAGAAAATTCATATGGATTCAAGTCTTGCCACAGGAGAAAAAGTCTCATCAAAATCTATCCCCTCAGCTTTGAGTTAGCCCTTTGCCACAAGCCTTGCCTTGTTTCTTGTAACAATACCTTGCTCATCTAACTTGTTCCTAAATACCCATTTGGTTTCAATGACCACTCTATCCTTAGGCTTGGGAACAAGCTTCCAAACTCCATTTCTCTCAAACTGATTTAACTCTTCTTGCATAGCCAGAATCCAATCAGCATCACCAAGAGCTTCTTCAACCTTCTTAGGTTCAGCTTGAGACAAAAAGTAAGCAGACAAACATTCATTAACCGTTGCTTTCCTTATTTGGACTCTAGAGTTTGGATCTCCAATAATTAAATCTCTAGGATGAGCTTTTGAGAAAACATGATGTCTCTCTCTAGCATTTACTGAGGTTGCTCCCCCATGATGGTTGCTAGAGCTTCCTTCAACTCCCCCATGATTTGACATCTCTCTTGAACTTGAATTACCACTTGGATGAGAGTTGTATTATCATATTAGTATATTACACGTGATATAGATTGAGCATCTTTAAGTTTTAACGTCTTAAAATTTTAGAAAATTTGGTTGTTTAATTAGATATATGAGAGCATTTTTAGCTTAGCACTAGACCTTCAAATTTAATTTACTGGACACCACCCTTGAGTCTCGGACATTGGATTGAATGATCATACATTCATCTTAATATTTTTGAGGAGAACAGCTCACTTATAAGTTTAAGCCCGTACCTGTTAGAAAATATTTTACTGTTAAGCAAATGATCTTCACTTTTTTATATCTATTCTAAGCAAGAACAGTGATTTATTTTTTTCTCAGATCCTATATTACGCAGCAGCGAGTATAAGAAAAGAGTTATTGTACACGATGTTGACAATAGAGGGTGGACAACAGTACACAATGCCGCATTTCATAATTTTGTATCGCTGTTAGAAATTATAGAATCATATCTGGAGCCTCCAAGCGACTGTAATACTGCCAAGATATATCAATGTGGAATTTTCAAAGCAAACACCTCTTCATATAGCAGCTTCTCAAGGCCATGTATCTATGGTTCAAGAACTTATGCATTTATATGATTCCAATTCTTCTATGATTTGGGCCACTGATGAAAATGATCAAAATATATTGCACATCGCACTGGATAAAAGGGAAATTGATGTAGCTGAGTGCATTTTACAAGATTGTCCAATAATTGAGAAACTTCTGAATGAAAGAGATAAAAATGGCAATACACCTCTGCATCTGCTTGTCATGCGTGGATGCTTCATTCCGGAGCTCATACAACATCCAAGTGTAGACAGAAATGCAGAAAACAATGACTACCTCACTCCTTCACAGCTATTATATTTTGATGATGATATCGTGGGGAATCAGGTATTTAATTTAGTTAAGAAAATACTATTGTGCAGTCATTTGCATACCAAAAAGTTGTTGGAAACAATCTACAGTTTCCAGCATATATCATACATTTCACTTCTACTTTCCTATTCTATTTGCAGTTCAACATTAAGAGAGAATTAACCAAGGCTGCCCAACGTGAACGACGATGGAATATTTTCGGTAGGCAGAGCAAATATGAACATATCATTAGACCGGGAAGGTTAATTTCAGTGTCCAAAATTAGACGCAAAAACATAAAATTTAAGAAATGCGAGGAAGAAAATAAAATAATTGAGGAATATAGGTTGAAAGGTGAGCTTGAATTGTATAGACAAAGGACCAACACCCAAATAGTTGTTACTGCACTTATAACCACAGTAACTTTCACTTTGGGCTTCACGTTACCAGGTGGATACAATCAAGAGGAAGGAAAATCAAATCAAGGGTTAGCTGTTCTTTCAGAAGAGAAAGCATTCAACATATTCATGATATCGGACACAATAACCCTCTTCCTTTCAGTATCTTCTTTATTTCTCTACTTCATGTCAACTATATATCAAGATGTCAACCTCGTATCAAAACTCATTGCTTCATCTACAGGGCTCAACATCGTTTCTATTGTTGCAATGATGTTGACTTTTATTTCAGGAACATATGTGGTGTTACCACACTCGACATCCCTGGCCATTATTGTCTGTGCTATTTCTAGTGTATTTTTTCCTTGTGTCGTCGTTCTATTGGTCATGTGGCTATACCATTGCCATAAAATGGATAAACTGAAAGTCTGATCAGAAAGTTGGTCTTCTTCCTACTCATTCACGGTACTGCGTGTGATATTCTTCTTCAATCTATTTTCATCCTCGTTTAATTTGTTAACAATATTCTGAAATGTATTTCTGATATTTTGTTAATCATGTAAATTAAAGGTTTGGACTCTTTGGTAACGGTTTTTTATTTGCATAATTTGTGATTTTTTATCAGATCTTGCCACCTACAACTAATAATAGTCAATTCTTTTGTGACAAGGTTTAGGTGACATGTATTTGTATTTTGTCATGTAATTAGTTTAATGAATAATTTTACTAAAACGTACAAATGATTATTTATATTTTGTACGTTAAAAAAATTTCAACGGCCAACTTTCAATTTTGTAACAGCTAGCTATCTTATCTAAAAGGATACAATCATACAAAAGCAACAAGTTTTAGTAATTCCAACCATATTAAAGATGTTTCAGATCTCAACAACTATTAGTAATTCCAACCATATTAAAGATGTTTCAGATCTCAACAACTACATATAGAGTAGAACTGGTGGATGATAACAATACAGAAGATGGGGTAATTGACTAAGAATTAAATATGAATGAACCAGGAGGAGAAGAAGAAAATAATGATACAAGTGAGAGGCAGGCGACTGAGAATCAAGTAATGATAGTACTAGAGCTACTGGAGTGGAAGGTGATGCAGCCAGAGGACACTAAAAAGTTGATGAGTAGAGAATAAAAGTCAAATGAACCTCAATGTAATAATCCTTATAATCATTTGGAAAGGAAGCAAGGGGACACTAACAAGTTGATGACTGTTTTTTCTTGATTTCAAGGAAGTATGTTTTAATATATGCTATACTAATACTGCATCCGTTACGAAATCTAAGTCACTTAAGTTTTTACTGAAAAAATAAGTTGTAATTATTTTTATTTATATATAATATTAATTTTTAAATTGTCCACATCCCAATATTTTTTTGCTATTATCTTTTTTTATTTTATTATTATCACCAGTTCTTCTATCGCGTATATTCTTCTATCGCGTAAATATACGGATTTTTTAATTATTTTTATATAATATAATTTTATTTAACAATAATTATTATTTTCATATTATATATTTTAGTCTATAAATTTGTCACTATTTAGACAAAAACACCTAATACGAAAATGGCTTCTAATATGAAGATTTTAGATGAGACTATATATATATATATATATATATATATATATATATATATATATATATATCACTAAAAAAAAAATTTATGTGAAGGATAAGATGTGACGAATTCTAGAGAAGCTAGATATGTGACAGAACCATAAATCCTCACATATTACTTTGTGACGGACAAACTTCTGTCATAAGGTTCATTATTTTATTGCATTATATTACGTTTGACCAGAAAATAATTGATTGAAACTTGTGACAAACACAATCCGTCATAAGTTATAATATTTTAATAATTTTTCTTACTTATGACGGATCCACCATCCTGGAGAAGCTTCACTGCCTCCTCCTCCTCGAAGCTCAGCTTCAGTTGTTTGACGAGCCCATCATGAGACGCGCCAAATTTTGTCCACGGGACGTCCATTGTCCTGACCGCCAACGGATATAGAGATACTCCGATTTCTAGCCATATAGAGACTCAGGCATGGAGGTTGTAGAAAAGATATGAGAAGTGTTATGGCGGTGTTTGATGGTGATCCATCCCTCCAAGTAGGAGTAGCTCTTGAACTGGAATATCTTTCGGAAGATACCCAGGGTAGGCGAGATGAGTGCTTCGGCCAGAAGACAGTAAGTGAAGTCGTTGGGGTGTAGTTGGGCCGGAGAGATGCGTGCCTCGGCCATAATACAGTAAGTGAAGTCGTGGAAAGGAATACGGAGCCCCGAGAGGAAGGATTTCTTGAAAACACAGAGTAGACCAATCCATGAGCATGGCCGGTCATTGGGAGAAGGGACGACCGCCTCATAATCGCCCTTAATGTTGAAGGCCCAAGCGAGATGCTCGACCTCATGAGGAGAGCGAGTAGTTTTCTCAAGTCAGTGTAAGAAGAGTAAACAAGGGGAATTTTTGAGAAGCCATTCGGTGAATGAGAGGGTGAGAGAGAATTGTAAGAATCAGAAAGAAATGTTTCAGTTAAGGAAGTTGTGAAATGAAATGGAGGATGTGAAGTCCTTATATAAGAAAAGGAGGAAGATTAAGAGTCTCCAGGTGGACCCGACATGCGGTCTTCCCAAGACAGAGTTAATACGGTTTTGGCATTCGAACCCCTTGGAAATACTAAATGAAGGGTGTTATAACGCTCAAGTGGACTAAAGGAAGGATCTCTTGGCATCACACGCCAAGGGAGGTCATTCCTTACTTCGCTAAAACGCCATTTTAGGTCATGTATAAAAGATTCTTGGCGTTGCGACGTCGAGGAGGATTACTAATGTAAACCCTAGACCAGTACGATTAGGTAATGAGAGGCTCTTTGGCGTCCGCGTCAAGGGGAAGACCTCACTGGATCTCTAAACCATCAAGGTGGGGAAAAAATGGATATCTAGGCGTTTCACGTCTAGAAGAGTATACTTTGGCGCTATTAAGTCGCAAGATAAGATGGATAGTAACTCCCTTGATCAAGGAAGGACTCTATGGGATATCAAAAATGATTGAATGTTTAACCGCTTGATGTTCCAACGTCAATGAGGGAGGATGAAAGACCTTACAAAATGTTAAGGCAACGAAAAGAATATCTCGTAGGCACCTAGAGCCTAGGGATATTCTTTAAGATCATCAAAAAATGTAGAAATAGGCTATGTGCATTCTTCTAAGCATAGAAACGCCTAGGAGGCACGAATAGGGATGGCTTAAAACGCCAAGATAAGAGAATGAGAACCTCTTTGGCGCCCAACGCCAAGGAGGGAAGTTCTAGCATGTGCAAACACGCCAAGCTAGGGGTGAATGTATTCTCCTATGCGTCCACGCCTAGGAGAGTATATTAGGTTTGATACAAAATGCCAAACTAGGCCATGAGTGTATCCCTTGGCGCCAAGGGGAGAGAAAAATGGAGAAAATTTTGTAAACCCCAATTTTTGGTACGAAACGAGTCATATTTCCGTGGAATAAATTACCCCGAAAATAGGGGTCAAATGTAGGGGGTCGAAAAATAGGGTGCCAAATATTAAGGCCCGAGTAGGCACAATCCGGATCCGAACTAGGATAATATTATTTGAATTACAGTTGAATTAATATGAAGCCCAATACAGCAAAGGCCCAAAATGGCAGGACTCATTAATGTAATTGTTGTGTTAAAAAGACTGGAGGAAAATGACAAGAAGCAAATCTAGTTTCAAGCTCGCCAAGTTCAGAAAGGCATATGTAGAAGCTAATTATGCGTTCCACTGCCAGAGATAGTTTCCAGATTTGGAAATGGATAGTCAAAAGTTCACTTTATTGTTTTTCCAATTTTAGAATGGGAGTTGTATTAGTACTGTTTCCTGTTTTCATTTGTAAGTTATCTTTTACATTCTTAGAAACAGAGAAATTTCTTGTATCTAAGAGTGTAGAACTTTGAAGCACCATTAATTTGGTGAGGTTACTATGTTGCCTTGAGAAAGAAAAATCTTCAATAATATTTACCCAAATATTGCAGATAAACTTATGTGTATCATTGCACTTTACCTTCAGTGATTATCTTGTTATTCTTCCATGTTAAGTTTACACATTGAAAGATTTTTCTTAGAAGTTTTATGATTTGAAAAAGTTGTGAGATTGTATTCAACCCCCCATTCTACAATGTCAAAATATATAAGTTAATAATTATACGACAAGAAAGTAGAATTTCAAATTTTATCAACATACTCTGAATGATTTATTTATTTGTTTAAAATAATAAAAAATTAAAATTCTATATGTATGGGTTCAAAAAATAGGGACCAACCCAATAAGCCCTGAGTGGGCACGATTCGGATCTGAGTTAGAATAGAGCAGTCTAAATTAGAGAAGGAGCAGATTTCCTACGAAGCCCAATACGGCAAGGCCCAATAAGGCATGGACTTATTAAGGAGGTGCAGAAACCCTAGAAGGAATCTATGTAATATTAAGGGAATGAATCTGGTAGGTAAATTATGTAATAATTCCTACTCTTAGGTGACAAGAAAGAAGAGATAAGGTAAAGAGAGTTACCATTTAAAATAGGATTCTAATTCCTAATAGAGATCTGAAACCCTAATCCACGCCTATATAAAGGGGGGGGGGGGGTTATTCTTCATAAACAGGTATGCAATTTTAGCTCCAACTCAGAGAGAATACACAAAATTATACTGCTACTTATTCTTGCACATGAGTCGCTCTGGTGGGACCACCCCCCACCATTTATTTTACAGATTTTGTGGAGGTCGTTTGAGGAGTTTGAGGAGATCAGCGGAGATCAGCTTCAGACCTTCGTATATTCAGGTACGGTTTATATTAGAGTCATATTGTGATATGTAACATTTGGCGCCGTCTGTGGGAAACAGGACAAAAAGCTATCAATGGAGGAATCAATATATGTGAAAGCCCAGGGTGCAATCAGAGGTATGGAAGAGGCAAGTTTGTTACGCCCATTGACCAGGAACTGATACAGAAGAATCATGGAACCAAGGCTAGCAACAACAAAGTTTTCTTCGATTTCTCAATTGTTAAAGCTGAGTTGTCACTCTTTAATTCGTCTTAGTGTGTTTGTACTATTAGAGCCAATGAAGACAAGGTATAAGAAACCCCATTGAGAGGGGATAATTCTACTCACGGACAACTGGAACGGAAGAGGAATAAAAGAGACGAAAGGAGGTTACAGTTGCCTGCTGACCTAGAAGCTCTTGATAAGGAACAATTGGAAGAGGAGAAGAAAGTTGGGGCGGAAATGGCTAAGAGAAGAGAGAAAGCGAACTTTCGGATTGAGGGACAAAGAGATCAAGATAATGGAGCCCTGGATAAAGAACCAATAAAGGGTGCAGCGAAACAAGAAAAGAACGTCACCTTGGTGGAAGAAGAGACTAGTCCTCATACTGGAAGACAAGGGTATCAAGGCGAGGAAACCCTAATTGGAGCTAATCGGATGGAAAAAAATATTGGAAGGAAAATTTGAGGCTATGATCGACAAAGTGATTCAGGGAACTCTGAGGAAGGATACAGATGAAAGGATTTATGAAGAAAAGATGAAGAGCCGGTATGTCCCTAAAGCACATGAAGACGAGGAACCTAATTCCATCCTAGATCATATAGCCAATCCTGATCCCCCATTCGTGGAGAAAATTATGACGGCAAAGATATCCTCCAAGGTCACAACCCATATGATAAAGAAGTACGGCAGAAGGGGAGACCCTCGGGCACACGTTCATTCATTCAATGATGCATTACTAGTTCAACGAGCAATAGATGGGTCCAAGTGTCATGCTTTCCTCGCCGCGCTTGAAGGCGATGCACAGCTATGGTATGCAAATTTACCCTCATGATCGATATGCTCCTTCTTAGATCTTGTATAAAAATTTGTTAGCTAGTTCACTAGGAGTGAGATTTGCACTAGAGGCTTGGAACTTTCCCTGTATAAAGACTCAAAGGTAGGAACCATTCTATGGAATAATGAGGACAGACATGAGGGTTGGGATATAAAGATGGTGGATTCAAGAAGACCTATAGCTATGCTAGCTGTACTACAGAAGATAACCAAGGGAGATTCTTAGAAGGTGTTGAGTAAAGAGAAGCCTTCTGATATGCAAGAGTTGCGATATTTGGTTAATGAGTATGTTTCGGTGAAAAAGATGTCCAAGAAGATGAGTAAAACAAAGGGCGACGACAAGAGAAGAGAATCAAAGAGATATAGTATGAAGGTACAACCCGAGGTCAGATACTTGAGGAGATTAAGTAGAAGCCCTATGTCAGATGGCCTCCGGAGAAGAGGAATGATCTTGCCCGAAAGAACAAAAACTACTACTATCAATTTCATGGAGATTATGGTCATGATACAGAGGATTGCCGAAATCTTAAGAATCAGATTGAATTCCTCATACGAAAGTGGTGCTTGGGTAAATACGTTGCAGAAGATTTCTTAGAAGAACACAACTCGAAGGGAACATTAGATCTAAAAGGAGAGGCGAAATCTACAGAGGTAATAAAGGAAGGGTTGGTCGCACAAGAACCTAACCCCTCAATAGGGATTCAAAGCCCTACAAAGCCTGATTTGCACAAAAGAACCACTAGCAACCAGAGGATGGGGGTCAAGTCTTATATTTAAGAGGAAGGTCTAGCGAAGCTGTTGACCAGGGGAGCCATGCCCAGAAGCATATTACTTTTATTAAAAAAGATGAAGAGGAAGCGCGATCCCGTCAATTGGAGCCTTTGGTGATAGGAATAAGGATTGGAAGACAACCCCTCGCCAGTGTGATGATTGATGACGGTTCTTCTGACAATATACTTTCGTATAAAGCTTTCAGATGGTTGGGATATTCATATGTACATTTGGACCTTCATGAAGGATGTCTCTATGGATTCAATAATACTGAATTCAGGTGGAGGGAAGCATACCTTTATTAGTGACATTGGGAGTACCTCCTCGACAGGCAACCTGCACTTTATTATTTTTGGTAGTAAAGTCCTTTACTTATTGCGACGCCTTAATGGGGAGACCGACGATATATGAATTGAAGGCTGTACCCACTACCTATTATGCTCAGATAAAATTCCCTACTGAAAATGGAATTGGAGAAGTCCGAGGATGACTAAAAAGGAGAGAAAGGGATGAAGAAAGTAATGAAGAATTTAAGAGTTTATCAGATGATAAAGGTGTCGATCGAAGCAAGAAAAGACGTACTGCAGTTGAAGGACCTTTTGTGAGGAGAATTTTTTAGGCTGGGTTTCTTGAGAATTTCAACATACTAAAGTTACCTCAGTATGACGGAAGGAAGGATCCTCTATTGCATTTACAAGAGATATCCCAAGTGTTGATAACTAAGTCTGTAACAGAAGAGAGAGTATCTGTTGTTACAAAGAGATGAAGCTTCAGTTCCTTAATGCCTTTGGAGATTATGAATGACTCAGTGGTGAAGGAGCTTGTCATCCCCAAAGTCAGGGATGTATGTCGTCTAGGGAAATCTTGTGATTGTTTCTTTTATATTATTGGTTACGTTACAATTTCAAGAGAAAATTGTGTTTAGTTGGACGATTATATATTTCTAATAAGAGATTTTTCTGTAAGGAGAAGAGAATCATTCAAATAAAGATAGTTCATTACATGGCATTATGAGTGATAGAAAGATGTGGATACATTAATAGCTTTCACTAATATCATCCTCAGAGGAAGAAGAATCATTACGAGGGTCATTCAAATAACTAAGGTCAACAGAGGGGGAGTTATTCTTGTAGAGTCTTGCAGATGGAATCCCAACAGCCTTTGCGCTCCGGAGGATATCTTCTTTTTGCTGTTTGTCTATTCCTTTCTTTATACTCATCAGATCGGAGGAAGTCTTGAATAATCCGGGCCTCCTTATTCTTCTGCTTGTGATGAAGAAGAATCCCATCATCTCGAAGCACCGAGCATTTGAACTTTAGACAGGCCACTTCATCCTCAGCGGTGTTAACCCTCTATATTAAATCGAACTCGCGCTGACTTAGTTCTGAAGAAAAAAGGTTGTTAGAAGAGGAACAATCACGATATTATAAAGTGAATTAGAGGTATATAACGTACATTTCCAATGGCCTTAGAACCTTCTATCATAATAAAATCCGAGGAGAGACCCTAAAAAACGCGCTTATCTGCTGGAGTTATAGAGGTAACAGATAACTCCTCCACTAAATTGGGATTTCTAACAATGGAGGCTTCACTTTGATTGTTCCATCCAATGTGAAAAATTGATCTATCTGGAGTAGTAGGAGGATCTGCGATGACATCTGAAGAAGGGCCAACATCACCAAATAAAGAACCCCTTTTCCGCCTAAGGGCACTCTTTGATTCATAAGCATGAGGATTGTCTGCTCGGTCCTTCCATTTTTAAAGTAAAACTTTGGCATAAACTGTCGCTGCAGAGAGAAGCAAGGGTCATATGAAGGTTTCGAGTTACATCTTTGAAAAATATGGGTAAAGGAAGGTATAATACCAGCATGTGACAGTTAGATGAGTCCTAGGGTTTAAAGAGTTTCCTCCCATGAAATCGACATCTAGTGAACGGATTCCCCATCCTCTTGAAGTATTCGAATAACCTTCTCTTCCTCTTCAGAGAGTTGGAGACGTTTAACGGCAATCTCGTGTGTTGTGACAAATGCAGTTCTGAACATAGAGTCTGTAGTCTTCCATCGAACGAAGAAGTATTCATTCTTCCAATCACTAATTGAATCAGGCATGGATAAAGTTGAGAATATAGGATTGGTTTTACCTCTATGTTGAATAATTACCCACCCTTCATGAGGAGTAGGGCTTTGAATTTGAAGATCTTCCTAAAAATGTTCATGGAGGGCTCGATATCTTTCATTCTACATCGGCCTAGTAAAGTGTGAATGGTCTTATAACCATTTGAATGAAGTTGAGCAAGACAGATCCGTGGTTCTGCAAGGATGCGGGTAGTGAAGGAGTTATGAGGTATCCTGAATCCTGAGAAGAGAGATTCTTTGAAGATACATATGTGCCCTTTCCTAGAGCAAGGACGATCTGAAGCCGTGGGTACCACCGCTTCGTACTCTCCATTGATGTCAAAATCAAGAGCAAGATAATTAACTTCTTCTGAAGATAGAGTACTGGGACAATGATGAGCATCCAGATGGTTTGTGCTGGGGAAGTCGAAGCTGCGCTCACTAAGCAAATCTCTCAGGGGCATAGGATCCGAGGAAGAGGAAGAAGCCATGAATAACAAAAAGACTAAGGAGAAGATATTAATAGAAAGAAGGTAGAGAGATTTGAGAATGAGGAATACGTCCCCTACCAGGGTTTAAATATAGGGAGAAGTTCAGGGGGCGTTGGAAGGTGTGCCGCTTCAACTACTTAAAATGATAATTGTTCCGTACATGTGTAAACCCTAAACAGATCTGGAGGTAACATTCCTAGGCATGTAAGCCAAGAGGGACGTCCTAGTATAGATAAAAAGCATCGAACTAGGCAAATAACGGATCTGGATCCATAATATAGCTTTAAACCGCCAAGGTTGGGGAAAATAAGGCCCCTAGGTGAACACGCCTATGGGTGTAATCAGGCTCTGGTGAGCCACAAAATAAGATGAATAGTAACTCATTTGGCCAAGGAGCTCCATGGATATCAAAATACGCTCACCTCTTGGGTATATCATGCCAAGCTGGGAGAAGCAGGGGTTCCTAGGTGTCAAACGCCTAGAAGGATCCCTAAAATGTTTGTTAAAACGCCAAGGTAGGTAACCATGCACTCTTCCTGGAGCCAAGGCTTAGGGATGGAAGAGAAAGACACTAGAAAACATCCAACCAGGGTAAATGTCTCTCTTAGGCATTGGACCCCTAGGAGGGGAGAACAAGGAGACGTAAAAGCGCCAAGGTGGTCACTGCAACCCTTCTAGGCACATGGCGCCTAGGAGTGAAGGAGGAGTAGTGGCTAAAATGCAAAAGTGGGTAGGTAAGTATCCCCTAGGCGCCCGTGCCTAGGGAGATATATGGGGAATGGAGTAAAGTGCGAAGGTGGCTATCAGTGAGATCTCCTAAGCGCCTGTGTCTAGGAGAAAGATCAGGGGTTAAAGAATTTCGCAGGGACCCAATTTTTGGTACGAAACGAGTTATATTTCCGAGGGATAAATCACCTCGAAAATAGGGACAAATGTAGGGGGGCAAAAATAGGGACCAACCCAATAAGCCCTGGGTGGGCACAATCCGGATCCGAGTTAGAATAGAGCTGTCCAAATTAGAAAATGAGCAGATTTCCTACGAAGCCCAATATGGGAAGTACTTATTAAAGATGTGGAGAAACCCTAGAAGGAATCTAGGTAATATTAAGGGAATGAATCTGGTACGTAAATCAGGTAATAATCCTAGTTTTGGGTTACAAGAAAGAATATATAAGGTAAAGAGAGTTACCATCTAACATAGGATTGAAAGAAGAGATAAGGTAAAGAGAGTTACCATCTAAAATAGGATTCTAATTCCTAATAGAGATCTGAAATCCTACTCCACGCCTATATAAATGGGGTTATTCTTCATAAACAGGTATGCAATTTTAGCTCAAACTCTACTGTTATTTATTCTTACACCCGAGTCCCTCCGGTGATACCACCCCCACAGGTTTTTCGCAGGTTTTGCGGAGGTCGTTTAAGGAGTTTGAGGAGATCAACAGAGATCAGCTTCGGACCTTAATATTCAGGTACGCTTTATCTTAAAGTCTTATTTTGATTTGTAACACTATATAAATAATTATATATAGTATATAAATGTATAATTATCTATTCCTAATTTTTATAAATATAAATATAAATATATATAAGACTTAATATTATAAAATGTAAGAAAAATATATATAATATTATATAGAAACTAAATATTTAGAGATATTATAATAATAATCAAATACTAATTCAATAACGATGCATCTCTACGTATATTATATAATGATATATATATATATATATATATATATAGATAATTAAATATTAAATATTAAATAAATAAAAATATTAATTTATAAAAAATAATATACATAATATTAATAAAAGTAAATTAATAATACATATATGATATAAAATAAGTAATTATTTATTCTTAATCTTTAAAAATATAAAATATATAAAAACTTAATTAATAAATTTAAATTACTATTTTATAAAAAAATAATTTTTTAAAATACATTATTGTATAACTATTAAAAGATGGCACAGGATTGAAACCTAGCTTGATAACAAAGATGATGGCCCAAAAAGTAAGATAGCATGAGCGCCAAATAAATTGATTCTTAGAGCCAATATATTACGCACAAGGAAACAAATTTTCGTTTTTATTTTCCTTCCTTTTCTTCATGTTTTCATTATCTAAATCTGTATCAAACGCGCCCTTAAATTAAACTTCATCTTCTTCATTTTGCTTCAGACGCCATTACAAAGCAAGCTAGGGTTTATCGAAAATCAAACATTTCTTGATGGACAGACTCAGAGCATTACCCGTTGAAATTATTATTCAGATTCTCTCCTATGTTGAATCAAATGTGGCTGTTCAAACCTGCGTTTTATCAAAAAGATGGGTGAATATCTGGTCTTCTCTTGCTTCTCTCAATTTTAATCATTGTCATTTCGATAACCAAGCTTTTTCTTATCGTAAATTTGTTAAGGATTTTATTTCTCATTGAAATGAAAAATCTGATACTTCTTCAATCAGTATTAATTTTAGCGGTTTTGATCCAGTAGAGAATAAACCCTTTTTTGATTATGCAATTTCTCACAATGTTAAGAAGTTTCATATTAGGGG